>SDVV010020760.1:0-13262 GCA_016164225.1 Gammarus roeselii | reverse complement strand
GTTATCTATGTGGTCAACGGCCATATCTAAGAAAAGGAGGATATTAAAGGGAAAAGAGAGAAAACCCTCAGCCTCCACCAGAAACTATTGGCGACGACCCCACTACTACCCGGGGCATTTCGACGCTGGAGAGAAACGGTCGAGTGTCAGATTAACAATTATACGACAGGGCGAGTGGAGATAGAAAGAGAAACATTCAGATTACTGGCGGTCGTATCTCAGACAGACCCATGCCTACGCTCGACGGACTCGTACCTTTCCCCGAGGGCATGCCAATTGTTTTTCCCTATAGTCGTTGGTGGTCACACGACCCCCCAACTAGGTGTTGAGTCTGAATTGGACTGAACTGGAATTTGGAGAGTAACCCGTCTGGTTTCCTAGGCAGTAGTGCTTCTTCAAGTGCTTGGGAGAATCTTCATTCTGTTCAATTGCTGTTTCTTGGAGTCTGCGGCAGCATCAAAGTGAAACGTAGAAGGACCTCTCATTATAAAAAAAGAAAAAAAAAAGATTAGCCTCTAGCCGCACTAGAATCTAGATCTAAATTGGTGAACAAGTTATTAACCTTCGATAATAAACTTAGACAATAGAAGATCACCACGCCATGTAGTTACCTGAACAGTGGTCCTCCCCTAAGTGTTCAAAAGAATCAGTCTTCCTTGTAATAGTGTTTCATTTAAGAGCACTTAGAAGCTACAATGCTAGACGTCAAAGGGATATCTCCTCTGAATTGATTTGCTCTTCACAGCTCCTGAAAAAACGACATGCATTTTAATGCAACATACAATACAATCCATTCAATATAATGCAGTGTGCATTTACACTTTTAGTGATTGCTGCGTTCAAGATTTACATCATTGTAGCCTTATGAGTATGTTTATATCAACATAACACTAAGTAGTTTACAATAATCCAAGCACGCAATCAATCATCGTAAAAAATCACTCTTGCCTCTGTCAATGTTATTTGAAAGGAAGTGACATGAAATCAAGCTTCTCAATGCTAGAGCAAACGAGTACAAGGCATGCATACTGGTGCGTACTGCTTGAGCTCCATATGAACTGAACATTTAAAATAAAAAATAAATACCACTTCGAAAAAAAATATATAATAACACGACTATTTATATTGGGTGGACGATTTTTGACCTAGAGATGGGGGAACGTAGCCCGATGAAAGAACTAGATTAATAATTGAATTGGGTTAACTACATGTCTCACTCAATGGTGTCCCTACCAGGCATTACACGCAGTTAAGTCCCTTTACCTGACCATCATTCATTTTTTTATCAGAGAAATTCCTATGCGAGCTGCCCGCTTTTTGGTCGCTCAATTCCGTGGTAAAATTCATAAATGTTCCCCGCAGAGTCATTTTCCATTTCACCAGGAAATCCGGCAGTCAGTTTTGTACGAGCCAGGGTGTTTTTGATGGCCAGTAAATGCTGCTAATGATCACCTTTTCTGATGCTTTCAGCAAACTCTCGTTTTATTTTCTGAGACAATTGTTCAATACCGCATGAAAATTTGCTTGAGGTTCGTTTAGTAAAAGTCATGATACTTCAGCATAAAGTCATGGAAAATATTATTGGTTTCACGAAAAAGTGAAATGTGAATAAGCAACTAATATTGCATGATGGTGCTAAACATAATGACATTGAACGGGGCTTACTGGATATGCAGATGTCGCATGCGAATGTTTTCAAAGAGCGGCAAAGAGACAGTCCTGTCATGTACAGAATTAATTTGTATATTCATATTTATGGATCAGAAATTGTAATAAAAATATAAACTCCATTGAACTTTTTTCTTCAAAAATCACTCAAAATTACGTCGCATAAGCTTTGGCTTTGTAGTGAGTGATTGCATACAAAGTGTTAATGTATACAAAGTGTTAATGCTACCATGATATACAGAGTCTGTACAAGCTTTGGCTTTGTAGTGAGTGATTGCATACAAAGTGTTAATGTATACAAAGTGTTAATGCTACCATGATATACAGAGTCTGTACAAGCTTTGGCTTTGTAGTGAGTGATTGCATACAAAGTGTTAATGTATACAAAGTGTTAATGCTACCATGATATACAGATTCTGTACAAGCTTTGGCTTTGTAGTGAGCGATTGCATACAAAGTGTTAATGTATACGAAGTGTTAATGCTACCATGATATACAGATTCTGTACAAGCTTTGGCTTTGCAGTGAGTGTTTGCATACAAAGTGTAAATGCATACAAAGTGTTAATGCTACCATGATACACAGATTCTGTACAAGCTTTGGCTTTGTAGTGAGTGACTGCATACTAAGTGTAAATGCATACAAAGTGTTAATGCTACCATGATATACAGATTCTGTACAAGCTCTGGCTTTGTAGTGAGTGATTCCATACAAAGTGTAAATGCATACAAAGTGTTAATGCTACCATGATATACAGATTCTGTACAAGCTTTGGCTTTGTAGTGAGTGATTATAACACAATGTTTAAAAGCTGTTAAAAATACTACTACTACTAGCATTTTTTTATCAGGGAATTTTCACTGTTCCTTTTACCACGTGTTACTGACGCGTTTTGTGCCTTTGTTTTTGTGACAAGTGTGAACATTTACTGTACTAAGTGTGTTTATTATTAATAAAAATAAAATTGAAACTAATAAGCTAAGTGAGTGCGCGCGCCTGCTGGAAGAGTAAAGATTCCCCCAAGACGACGGTTGAGGATGCCTCCTACTCTGGCGGACTGCTCTGTCTGCTCTGACAGGATGAGCAAGAGCGTCTTCAGAGAAAAGAGATCGGCTAACTTGTGAATACGTAGCGGAGGTGATAGCCGAGGTACGTAGGGTCCAAGAGGACCTTGTTAGTAAACGTGATCTAGAGGGTTTCGCTGCAGGCCTCTGTAGAAACTTACTTTCTGATACGGAGCAGGCTAGTAAGGGCCTGGCGGAACAGACGAGGAAGCTAGTAAAAGTTAATGAGTTGGTAGTCCATGCTTTTCAGCTGGATGGAGAGGCATCCCGAGAGAGGATTGACCGGGGAGACTCAGTTCAATCGCGGAGGAGTCTTGGTGGTTTTGCTCTGACTTTCTACCGTGACGTCCGCAACGGCAGCACACATCCACCCCTAAACCCATATCACGGCTACCGGTGCTGGATGAAAGCTTGCAACTCGCTTCCACCCCTATACCCAAGCCCGGGGTACCTACTTCCCGTCAGGCCAAGAGGTCATCGGCTACCCGGAGACTGAAAACCGGGACTAAGCCGATACCTCGCACCAAGACATCCGAGGATCTAAGCCGCACCCAACCTCGACGGGGCGGCGTAGATTCGGATGGATTTCAGCAGGTTCAGAACCGGTTCTCTTTCGTGAACCGGCCCGCATTTGTGATGCCAACGCGGAACACTTTTGAGAAGTTAACCGACCTGGATGGCGAAATTGAGACACTTGTCCCTGGTGACTATCATCCGACACCAGGCGGTTGAATTTGCTCATAGGTGTGAGACAAAGAGGTGGGTTATTTGCCAACCCGGTGTCACGATTGAGAAGATCAGAGGTGTCCTTGCAGAGGTTGAAGTTTCCAGCCGGGAGACACTCATAATCTGCCATGTAGGCACCAATGATCTTGAAAGGACAAGGTCGGAAGATCTGTTAGCTAAGTATAGGCAGCTGATTTCTAACCTCAAGGCAAAAACGGATCGAGTAGCTATCACATCCATCTTACTGCCAATGAATGATGATGACGAGCTGTATAGCAACTAAACCTATACAAATCAAGCCCTCGAGATCATTTGCAAGTCCAGTGTAGTATCCTTCATCAACTTGTTTGATGACTTTCGCGAGAGGACCGATCTTTTCCTAAGAGATGGCCTACACCTGAATGATGTAGGGAATGCCCGACTTGGCAGGCTAATCCACTTAGCGATAAGAAATACTATACCCAAAAATTAGGGGTCCAGGGTGCTCTAAACGGACCAGTTTTAGCGGCAGGGAACCCTAACCTAGGGGACTCTGTATCCGCAGCAAATTCCGAGACGGGAGCGATGACCGATCAGGCGCTCCAAGAGGAAGAAGATGCGGGCACGGTAGATGCGTTACAGGGCTTCCAAGGAGACCATTCTAGGGATGGTCAAGATCCTGGTCCACAGCCGCCAGGCTGAGACCCCCTCAATGATGAAGAAGTCGAAGACCGAGACGCGCACCCTCTTAAAGTCTTCTTCTGTAACGCGTAGTCCTATACCCCTAAGCCCGATGAACTGAGGGGACTGGAGACCTTGTACGCGTTTGATGTCATTGGCATAAACGAAACATGGCTCGATTTCTAGAGTAGGAACCTGGCAGCAGAGATAATGCTACCAGGCTACAAAATATTCAGCGTGGACAAACCCAGCCCTAGAAAACGAGAATGGTGGTTCCATTCTGTACATAAAGGAGATACTGCATCCCTTTCTTAGAGTAACGCTCGCCACAGTCTTTTTGCGAAATACTCAACGCAGAAATTAAAGTAGCCCATGCGACATTGAAGCTGGCATTGTAGTACCGCAACAGTCAAACCTTTGCGGAACAAGACGCCAAGCTCTATGAGAAGCTGGAAGAACTAGTCTCTCTTATATTGACTGGGTGAGCTTAACTTCACCGGCCTCAGGCAATAAACTTTCGGAGTTCATCGCCGATAATGGCATGACCCAGTATGTACGTGACCCAACCAGGAGGAAAACATACTGGACCTAGTCATGTCAACCGAGGAGCACTTGGTGGGCAACATCCTAGTAGGCAACAAACTAGGAGGTGCTGACCACAACGCGGTGGAATTCACCGTCCAGCCCTCCATGAAGCTTTACGTCGCCCCAATTCTGCGCGAGCAGACTTCCAGAGGATGAGAGAACAACTCAGTGCGCTTAATTTAATCGAACAACTCAGAGAAGGTACGGTGGACACTTGCTACCGCATCCTCAATGAGAGAGTTTGCGAGGCCAGCGACCGACGTATACCCTTGGGGACAATTTATCCCGCTCAAAGGATCAGGCCCACTTGGTGGAACGTCGTTGTTGCAAGAGCCTTGAATCGTTGCGATCAACTAAATGCTCAACGAATGAGGAACAACGCCGCAGAGGCGGCAGAAAGGCATCGGCTGGCGTGCAGGACAGTCACTAGAATTGTCCGATCCTCTAAGCCCACGGAAGGGAAAAACATTGCGGGTAACGCCAAAGAGAACCCAAAGGATTTCTATCGCAACGTCAATGAGCGTAGAATTGCTAGGAACTCTGATGGCTCACTAATGGAATAAGATGGTGTCCTCAGAACGTCACCGTAGGACATGGCCAGTGTCTTGAATAGCTTCTTCTGCTTAGTGTTCACAGCTGAGGGCCCCGGCTGTGAACGAGATACTGTTTACGCTGGGGAAATCAGCATCAACGACATTGTGTGCACGCAAGAGAAAGTTGTCAAACAACTTGAGAAATGGATATTTACAAGTCGATTGGTCCCGATGGACACCACCTAAGAGTTTTTAAGGAAACTCGAGAACAATTGGCGGATTCCCTGACCCACATCTTCAACTTATCGATGACGAGTGGCGAGGTCCCAGAAGACTGGAGAGTTACTAACGTTACGGCAATCTTCAAGAAAGGTGACCGACAAACGCCCAGCAACTATCGACGATCAGCTTGACGTCGATCGTGTGCAAAACAATGGAGTGATTGATACGCAATCATCTCGTCGATCACCTGGAAGACAACGGACTCATTCACGACACTCAACACGGCTTCGGCCAAAAGAGGAAATGTCTGACGAATCTGCTGAACTTTCTCAATGAGGTGATCAACGTGTACGGCGGCCGCAAGGCAGTGAATTTCATTTACCTAGACTTCCAAAAAGCCTTCGGCAAGGTGCCGCACAGGAGACAGTTACACAAAGTCTCTAAGCTCGGCATTGGTGGCAACGTACTTTGTTGACTGCGCGCCTGGCTAACACGACGCAAACAAAGAGATGGCATCGGCCAGGCTTTGTACGAGTGGGCCCCTGTTACCTCTGGGGTGCCCCAGGGCAGTGTCCTGAGTCCTATCCACTTCCTCATCGATGTAATCGACATGGATGCTGGGCTTCTGTCCAAGCTATCGAAGTTGGCTGACAACGCAAAGCTCTGCCATGCAGCATGGAGGGAGAGAGACAGAATTGAGATTCAACAAGATCTCGAAAAACTCGTCCAATGGTCGGAAGCGTGGCAGATGCCCTTCAATGTGGCAAAATATACAGTTATGCACATGGGGTGTCGTAATGCCAACTCTAACCAATGGCAGGAAGCGATCTTGCAACTGTTGGCCAGCAGAGAGACTTGGGTGCCCTTATCTCGATAGATACGAAATGGAACGCGCAGGTCGAAGAAAGTTACAAGATAGCTAACCGTAACCTTGGTTATATCTCCCGTAACTTCCTCTGCAAAACGAAGGACATTGTATTGCCGTTGTACACGTCCCTCGTCCGTCCCCACCTCAAGCTTGCAGTCCAATTCTGGTCTCCACACTTGAGGGGGGCATAGTCAAACTGGAACGAATCCAGCATTGTGCAACTAAGCTCATCCCGCAGCTACGCCACCACAGCTACAAGGATATGCTTAAAGAGTTGGCCTCATCACCCTCGAACAACGAAGGCTGAGGGCCAGCCTTCAACAACGTAAGCCCTGTCGCCCTCTTCGACAGGAACCACAACGTTCGTACACGAAACAGCAGGGCGAAACTTGTGGAAAAACGTTCCGCAACGACTATAGCGCAACACTTTTTCCCAATCGCAATCTCGCTGGCTTGGAACAACTTACCAGCTGCGGTAGTTGACTCTGAATCCGTGAATGCGTTCAAAAACGCGCTTGACAAGCACTGGGCTACGTGACTCGTAGCCCAGTGCTTGTCAAGCACCTGAGAACGACACGATTTACCAGGAGCTGTCGAGGTTATAACTATAGAGATATAGGGAAGGAACATGACACGGCTCTTTTTACAATTCAAGCTGTTACCGCTAATAGATCCATTATTAGTAACAATAATAACATGTCGCAGGTAGTAGTACTTGTTAATTATTACCCATAATTTCATTATCAGTACCAATGTAATGATTGCTATTGCTGACCTACTCAAGCGACTGAAAAACTCCATATCGAAACGGAACGCTTTTTACCATTAACATTGCAAGTACAGGCAGACTGATAATACTGTATTGCAAGTACAGACAGACTGATAATATCTCGAGAACGATCATTCTACAGGAATTCACTGGTAGAGAGAATTCACGCCAGGACCACCGGTACTGGGTGTGAGCCCGTAACGGTACTCGCAATCACCCATCCCGCTAGCCTACGAGACCATCTGCTGTCCTAACGGGACAAGCAGATGAAGGGACTATGGTATCCTGAAAATCGACACCGCCTAAGAGGAGGGCTTGCTCAACTTGATGCGGCAATGAAGACTTGGAGGGATACCATATATTTTTACTCTTTATTTTTATTATTTTTATGTGGTACGGCACCAGCATTCACCACCACACCCCATGATATACGAAAATGGATCTCGCACTAAGAGAAGAGCTCCTGCTCAACTCTGTGATACGGCCTCGATTCGACGGGTATCATCCATTGCCGAAGGCAACGAATATCTTCCTACGGAGGAATCATAGAGGACACAATGGCATTTTTCTTTTTACTTTCCTACCCTCCCTGTGAGAGAAGAAAGAAAAGATAAAAATGGGGAGAGATAGCCAAAACTGCGAGCTAGTGTGGGTGAAGTTTGCCAGGAACTCACCACAACACCCCAAGATATTCGAAAATCGAACCCGCACCAGAACGTGAGCTTTGCTCACTTCTATGGAACGACGTAGATTCGACAGATATCATACATCGATGAGGCAATGAATATCTTCCTACGGAGGGATCTTGCTGACACAATGGTATTTTTTTTGCGGGAGAAATAAGAGAGGAGACAAATGGGAAAAATAGATAACAATTACAATTCAGCGTGGGTGAAGTCTGTGGCCACTCAGCGGCGCTTGCTGAGAAGCCGCAACGACGGCTTACCTCGCACCGCATGCTATGCAAAAATCAAATCGCACCAGGAGGAGACCGCTGCTCAACTTTGAGGTACGATGGGGATTCGTCGAACTTGTACGGGTGAAGTCTGCTGGCGACCCAACGACACTTACCGATGAAAAGCAACGGCGGCTCACCCCCACACCCCATGATATGCGAAAATCGAAACCGCACCCGGAGGAGAGCTTGCTCAACTCTACGGTGCGACGTAGATTCGTCAAATATTATCCATTGTTGAGGCAATGAGTACCTTATTACAGAGAGACCATGCCGACGCGATGGTATTTTTATCTTCACTTTCTACCCTCCCTGTGGGAGAGAAAAGAAAAGAGAGATATGGGAATGAAAACATCCATCTATTGAATTAGTGAGTGCCCTCCTATGGAAGGGCACTGTCGACACGATGTTACTCTCTTTTTCGTTTCATTTTCCCTCCGAGTCAGGAGGGAGAAAGAAAAAATAAAAAGACTGACTTTGGCAAAAAATAAAAGCGAAGCATCTCCATTTGAGAGATATAAGGCCCCTCAGACTGCTCAGCTGAAATAGATATGCACTATATCTCTTGGAGAGGTCCTTCTGGCATCTCGATTTGAAATAAATGTCATATGCACTTCATGCAATTGCACCCCTATTATTTTGGAGATACCCCTCCGGCATCTCACCTTTGAACTTCTTATGTACAGTGTGGATGAACTAACCATCTTTTCTCTCTCCTGTAGCATAGATCCGGGAGAGACCTGTTGCAGCACGGTGCCGAGCGACGCTTGCCCACTAACCCCTTCTCCACAGATATTCGAGCTCATTTCAAAATTTAAATACAGTTTTTTTGCTTTCTTGGACTAAAATCTGCGATAACTGTTCATTACCAAACTCGATTTTCGAGTCAATTTCAAAATTAAAACACATAAAAATAATCCCTGCTTTTCAGAGTAAATCTTAGAGTAAAACCTTTGTTTCCTCTGACTAAACTAAATTCGACCTAACTTCAAATTTTAATACTCGTGTCATTCATGGACTGAAACTTGCAATTATTGTTGTTACAGGTTCCTTGAGATTGTCAATTGAAATATAGATTTTTTGCTCACTTCCGGATTAAATTCTACGTATATACTTGTCAAAAATTTAAAAATATTTGTTTTTCTTGACTATTGTCTAAATTCAAAATGTAAATACTGATCTTTTGCCTTGTGACTAAAATCTGCTATAACTATTCGTCAAACTTAAAAATATATGTCTCATTTGACTAAAACTCAGGAGCTGCCACGTGCAGGTTTTTCTTAATATCAGATGTCCTTCTGACGCCTCACATGAAATTTGTGTTGTTCTTGTAGGACCAATCACACGTGTTCAGAAACTTGCTCTACTGAACCCTAGGGAGAACCTCTCTCAGGGAACTGGGCACGGAGCTCTCCTACTTTTGCAATTATCAAAATTTCCCGAAATTTTTGAAAATTCCGGTCTAGACTCTAGATCAGCCAAGGGCCGATCTATCCTCAGGAGAGGTCACTCCGACGTCTCGTCTTGAAGTGCGACAGCCTTCAAGAAACCGCTTGTGTACTGAAGACTTAATCTTCTGAGCACATGGGGTAGGACCACTACCCTGGCAACTGGGTATGTTGCTCTCCTAAATGTGCACATATTTGTCAAAAATTAAATTTCCATATGCTCTTTCGAAGTGGACTCAATACATAGATGGAGTCCGTCTAACACAACCTCTGGGGCAAGCCGACAGGCATGCGCTCGAAAAGCGAAAAAAAAGGGTGAGTCCTCTGAGCGTATGGGCGTGGCCGTTTCTGCTCAACCATCTGAGATGCGACTGCATGAAACCTAAATTTTTCTCTTCGCTTCTTGTTCGCCCCGTTCCTGAATAAGCCTGACTCTCGACCTTTTCTTCTTCGGCGCTGAAATGACCCGGGTTAGTGGGGTGGTAGTGGTAGGTAGTGGTGACAGAAGTGGTGGTCCTTCTCCTTTCTGTCCTTACAACCTTCCTTTTTCTGTGTGTTTGCGTGAATTTCTAAAGCCTCGTTGACTATCCCCCCCTCTTCTTTCATTTATTTCAAATTAAACACTCGACATGAGCACTCGTGCTCGTTTGTTTTCCTTCCTCTAATTTAATCTAATCTACTACTACTACTTCTACTACTACTACCAATAACAATAATAATAATACTATTAATGATAAAAATAAAAATAATAGTATTTATAATAATAATAATAATAATAATAATAATAATAATAGTCTTTATTGACGCACTCGATTGTACAATAATGATATAAGAGGTACAAGTTTGACAAAGTATTCTCATCAATGCATTAAAATTACTAATGAAAATAACAAAGTAGGGCTGAAATACGCGACATAAATTAATACGTCAGCCAACATACTCAGGGACGGAGCCCGGCCTGACATTATTTCTATTTATATCGGGATCTTCCTTCACTAATAGGATTCTGTCCCACCTCTCTTTTCTTGGAAAATATTTGTGACCGTCACTATTACTCATGGCCTCCAGGAAGGGATTATTGGATTTTATAATACGCTCCTGTAGGCTCTAGGCACTTTTCTAGCTCGAACCTTATGCCAGTCAACATCACACGCTGTGAATGCAAGGCTAGCCCGTGTTCCTCTAAGTACACCATTCAAATTTCGAAAAATATCATTGAATGCTACTCCCAGTTTACTGATAGTGACTCGCGTAAATTTACACTACAGTGAGGTACAGTACATCTAGTAGCAGTATTTTAACATCTGCCATGCAGAAGGCCAATTTTATAATAAGCTGATTGCCAACTGCGTTTGATTTCTCATATTGCTTGAAGATGGCAGCATTGTCACACCGGTTGTTTGTTATTAAGTGACTTAAATAGGGAAAACTGTCCAGATAATCCAACTGAGTACCATTTAACACATAATCTATTCGAAATTGTTTCCTTTGCATGGTGGGCGGTTTCACTAACAAACAAACAGGTTTGCTATATTGTACTCAATATCCTGTGTTTCGGCCTCCGCCTAGCATATATTTACCATAATTTCAAAAGTAGCTACGTAAAGAGCCAGTAGGACCACATCGTCGGCATAGATAATTGCGTTAGTACAGCAGTCGCCAATACGACAACCAATACGGCTAAGAGATAGACGCTCGTGTAGGCTATCTACATACTCATTGAATAGGGAGGGTGAACGAAGGCCTCCCTGCCTTATCCCATTAGTAGTTCGGAACGGGTTTGATGTTGAACTCCCACACCGTACCGCACATTGTTGTTGCTGGTACCAGTATTTTAGTTGTTTTACGAGGTGCGCAGGTTCCCCCCCCCCCTTCAGTTAGTATTTTGAACAGGGTCCAATGCTTGAAGCGGTCAAAGGTTGTTTTGGCATCCAGATAGCAAAGGTACATTGGATCGCCTCTATCGACAAAGAAATTAATAGCTTGTTTCAAGGTAAAAATATCCTTTTCCGTTCCATGTCGAGGCTTAAAGCCAAGTTGGTCTGATGTTGTTTAGAGACATTCGCCAAGTCGGTTTTGAATCACAATTTCTGTAGCTTCGATGCGGCATAGCAATTGTCAAAACTGTCGCACATTTTCCTCTTTGTAGTTAACTTGTGGCAGCCAGTGAATAAAATAGACACGGCATGAAGGAAATGAACATGACCATACATGAAGACTCCTACATAATATACCATCCTTCCCGATAGCTTTTCCGATCTTTAATCTCTTAACCGTTGATCTAAGCTCCAGCATATTAATTGCATCATCATTATTATTGTTTTCCTGGTTAAGCGCCTCATTAACACTATTCGAGACAGCATCGTTGTTGACACTGTTTTTTATAACAGCAAAGATGGTCGCGCCACATCTCAGCAATATTTCCCTCTCCTGTTATACCATTCACACATTGAGAAACAGAGCTGTCTTTCGGCTTCAGATACTTCACCTCTTTCCAGAAATTAATCATCCCCCCATTAATCATCTTCTCACATAAACTAGCTCATGTTTCTTACAAAAACGAAACGCGTATTTGCAGCCGTTATGCGTTTTGCAATTTTTCTAATGTAGGGGGCTATTTCATGGCTTCCATGCATTTCGCCTTTGCGCATAAGCCGCTACGCATAAGCCGCTACGCATGCGTCAATCAAGACAGCCACATGCTTGCTTTCAGCCCTCAAGACGGTGCATTCCGCGCGGAGTTTTTATCCCAAACGGTTCTCTCGCAGACACCAAAACTGCTAGGCAGATACACCCGTAGAGCTCATCTAATTTATCCATACAAGCATTTGCATATATTTGAATCAACTCTAGGGGTAGAGCAGTCAGCTCATTGATAAGAATTTAACACAACATTTATGTTTTTGCAGAGTCCTTGAACTGCCAATTTATCGATAGAGAGGCTGCATCCGCTCCTGCCATTATAGAGAGTGCTCGTAGTGAGAGCTCTGCATGAAGCGACAAGTGGTCTGACAAGGGCGTATACTCCCTAACATAAACCATCATGACATGGTTGGCAATTGCTGGGGTTAGAACTACGAGATCGAGCCATTTAACTGATCTTCCGTTGTGATTAGCGTGAGTATGCGTGTCTAGTGGCAGCACTGCAACCTCTACAGAGCACGTTTCTTTGTAACAAAGAGTACCTGTCATTCGCTAAATGTTCTAATGCCTGGTAGGAAGTTAAAGGCCCCCATAACATAAACATGATTGTGATTGGATCCCTTTAATACAGATCTAGTTTCTTATTATACGCTAAGACTTGCTCTTTATCAAGGTGAGCTGTAAGAGATAAATGCACGGTAATGAATAGAATTGACATTCCTTCTACTTGCAAAGATAACCAGAACATTCTTTAATCATTGTGCCGTTCTATTTTTAATTACAGGCATTACTCTATCAAACCATAGGAAAGTCAATCCACCATACGGACGTCGAAGTATTCTTTCATCTGAGTTTATTGATCAGATGGAAAAAAAAAAGAAAGCGGCAGCCTCTAAATAGACTAATAGGGAGATCATGTTCGAACAGCCTTGTCTCCTGTAACGCACATATATAATTATTTGCACATAACCTTTTCACAACACTTTCTGCGATATCAAATCCATTACAGTTAAAAGAGACCAAGCGAAGATTATCGAAGGAGTTTGCAGAATAGAGAGCTTGGTAGGAAGTACAAGTTGACTAGCTTTTATCCGAGGACTCATCATTCTTCTTGTTCGCGT
>SDVV010020759.1:0-13262 GCA_016164225.1 Gammarus roeselii | reverse complement strand
ACAGAGTCAATTGGTTAGATTTGATATGAATAAAGCTTAAATAAATAAAGAAATACATAACATATGTATGAAAACGGGGAAACAATATAATCCTTGGTTAGTTTAGGTTAGTATAGGTTAGGATGGGTTAGGTTTACGGCCATCATCACATATCTTTAGTGAAAAATGCTACAGTGGATATAGTGAATGCTCGAAAGAAGTCAGATATTCTGAATTGGAATGCAATCTCATAACAAAGCCTGAATTATTCAATAACTTCTAAGTGCATAAACTGCTAACGGATCACAAACATTTATAAAATTAAGACATGCGGGAAAAGCATCTAGTAAAGACATGCGAGCGGATAACATAATTGAGATGTACATTAAATTAATTAAACATTTTAACACTAACACTCTACACAAATTCGGTAGATTAGTTCTCCAAGGCAACATGGAACCGGACCCAAATCCAATGTAGAGAGGTAGAACATACCAAATTTTGTATTATAACATTCAATTAAGCGCATCCACGTCCTCTTTCAGTTCTAGATTGAACGATTCATTGAAAACTCGGCCCACCTCTTTCGTTCAGCGTCACTCGTCGTTAACATTATGCCGTTAACATCTCTCATCACCTCCTCTCTCTCTACCTCCCTCGTCTCCGCCCTCTTCACCACTTTCTAGAACATCTTGTTTCCTTCAAAATTATCGTACCACTGCCTGTCTCCTCTTGCATCTGCAACCCTTATCGCTCTCCTCGCCACACGCTTCACCTCCATCCTCTTCCCTCAATTCTTCTCATAGGTCACCGTAGACATCGTTTGCAGCCACCCCTCGAAGGCTCTCTTCTCCTGCACTACCGCTATTTTGACTTCTTCATTTCACCTCTCGCAGCCTTTCCTCCTACACCAGTCCAAACAACGCTCCCACGAAACATTCCTCATGCACTTCCTACTCTGATTCAGTGTTCCTGAAGACTCTCCCTCCTCTCACATTGCCGTATTCCTCCTTCGACGTCTGCTCCTATTCCACATAATGTCATACGCAGCCTGTTACAGATTTGAACACTCCTGCTGCGGTTAACTTTACTCTGACTCACGCATAACAGTACGGTACCATTGCGAGAATGTTCAATGAAGCATAAATTTAGAAATTCAGAAAAAACATTAGGTAAACTGAACCACCATTTTTTTTGTCATTCTTTAAACAAAGGGAGACAGTTGTATTCTGCAAGATGATTATTCCAGTGCACTTTTTGTCCATCCACAGGTCAGTTTTCTCAGCGCGCCAGCTTCGTTTGGCGCGTGTATCGAACAATCAGCCAAAAGGACGCTCTTGGCAAGTATCCTTCTCAACTGATCAACGACTCTTTGAGCAGCGACACCACCACTCTCTTAAGGAGCGTCGTCTTCCCCTCGTACACCCTCCAGCCCAACACCCTGTACAACATCTCACTAACAGTCACCATGCTCGATATGCCGGAGGTGAGGGTCGCTTGAAATGAGTTCTGGGTAGATAGATTTCAGTCGGGAGCTCAAGCGTGCATTTATGGGGCAATATGTTTTGTTTTTATTGAGTTTCATTTTTGAAAACAATACCCGTAACTTTTTTCCTGATCGCGTCGTTAACCGGGAATATAGTTCAAGTTACTGTGAGTATCATAGTGTTCTAGCTAGTTTTAACACGTTTTTTTAGAAAGCTAGGTCGACGATCTTCTCACCGAAGTTGAAGTTCAACTTGACAGTTCGTTTGATCGTAATGTTTGACCTGCTGCTGGTTCTAAGAAGATAGCTCTTGATTTTTTGCATCAATCTCCTAAAACTGTGCAACTGCGTGCAATTAAGCCGGATTTTAAACATTAAAGGAAGTGGAAAAAATTATAGACAGGGTGTTTTAAAAAATTTAATAATCATAACGATCTGTACAATCGACTTCACATGACATTTTAAACTTTGAATTTATGGAATTTATTGGAAAAGAGTGGATTTTGCATGTATTGTGGCATCAAATGACTCTAAATAAATTTCCGCTCCGAAATGGGACACATTCTAAAGCGTGCAAATCTAAACTCTTCGGATGAAGCTTGCAAGTGGACGTCGAACTTCTTCCTTGCTCATTTCTGAGGCAACTTTGCTTAGCAGTTTCTTCAGATATTCAATTATAGTGGGCGCACGTTTGTGGACAATGGATTTCCTTTCACAACAAAACTATTAGTCGAGCAGCTAGCTGTGGTTGGGGCTTTGGGCGGGACAGGGCTGGTTCGTTCGGGGGCTGATTACTCACTCTAGAAATTTGTCCGATAAAAATTCGTTGATAATAGACTTTTGCTGACCAAACAGCTAGCCGTGCAATCGAATAACTTTAAACTACAAAATGTAATTTGTCACGCAACAAATTATCTAGCTGCTATTTCCTTGTCATCTATCTGATGTTCCTTTGCAATCAACGAATCTTCAGGACGCACTAGATCTAATACAAATACAAATACACACAGTAGTCCAAATCCACAACTCACACTCCTCTCATACACTCACACCTAAACAACCTTAGCCCACTGTCGCAAAAAGGTCCGGCCAAGAGACCCCGTAACACACATTTCGGGTCAGAAGTGAGATCCGATATCAGTGTCAGCAGTAAAGCCCGACAGCTTAACTGGTTCACGCCTGCTGGAGAATGGCGAATATTATTTATTAGGAATCGGGAACATCAAAATTTAGATAGGAGACACGTCCTATGCATTCGAAACTTGTTACCAATAAATCGAAAATAATGTGATGTAAGCATCTGTTCCACAACATGTCATCATGAACGATTCTATGTTAGTCAAAATGATTTATTAATGGTGCACTATATAAAAACGCGAGCCATCACGATAAGTGTTGACTCGCGAATCATCACGAGTAATAATGCTACGGAAAAAAGGCGGCCTAACGAGCTAAATTTCGTCATAGAAGCGTGATTCACGTAACTCGTCAACTAGAGAACGCAGTGACGAAAAATGTCTTTGGTGTGTAAGGGTTTGTTTGAGTTTGGCAACGCCATGCCGGCGTGAATGCAATATTGTTGTTCATTGGTGCGGAAGGGTGTGTTTGGCAACCCCATGTCGGTGTGAAAACAATTGATATTCATTGGTGTTGAAGGGTAGTATGTGTTTGGCAACGCCATGCCGGCGTGAACGCCATAGTGATGTTCTTTGGTGTGGAAGTTTAGTTTGTGTTTGGCAATGCTATGTTAGCATAACCGCAACATCGTTCTTCCAAATAATCATCAGCAAACAAGTGAAGGCCAAAAAGAATTTCAGACGCTGTGGATGTTGCATTGACTTTTAACACAAAGTGTAAGCCATAAGACAACAGTCACGTTCTTTTCTTAGTTCTTCGTGTGTGAATAGTTGATCTGGCCCAAGGGCCTACAAGAAACCAATCTACTGTCAGAAATGTATGAACAAGGAGAACTGAGAATTTCAATGGTTCTTTTTTTGATTAGAAACCCAGACTGTGACAATTATAATTCAAATAAAGCGTTATTTGAGATATTGGGTTCCCTGTTCATCGGCATTTGATGTCCCTATTTCATTTAGAATTAATCAAATAACCATGCAGATCAATGCCAACCGTGTGAAGACTACTCTCGCTCTGTGCACAATTTCCTACATTTATCTGAGCAGTAAGGCCCCGTCACTTAGGCCCCTAAGGGGAATATTGTTCATAATTTAGATTACTAAAAGGGAGTTCGGAACTTATTTGGGCCAAATGATACGTACAAAAACAGTCAATTGGCTTCCAAACAAGAACTGGACCGAGTGCAAAGATTATTACAATCACCTAGTGATTAGTGATTGTATTACTTGTAATGGAAAGCAATAGTCTAACAATCGTCGATGGATGATGAAGGCAACACGGTGTAGCTTAAGTAATACAACATGTAAAAAATAAACTACATTTCTTCAAGGTGGAACGCCTTGAAAGAGTAGTGTTGTAGAGAAAGATGTTACTTGTTGACCACATGATACGACATATAGCCCGGCGATGTGACCAAAACAATGTAAAACCGTATAAGTTCATCATAAAATTACAATTAGCTGTCAGAAAAAACTACACGATTCTCCTACAACTTATCCCTTTATGTTGCTTGAGCACGTAGTCATAATTCGTACAAGAAGAAGCTCCGAACAAAGACAGTAATTTATCGGGCGCTCTACATCACATATGATTCATCCAACACAGTGAGCGGTCGTTTCTTGATCATATTGTAATAATAGCATAGCGATCAATCATGTGTTGATTTTTTTTAATAATGTTTTATTTGTTTCAATGGTTTACGTTTGCATGGCTATTATTAATAAATGTAGAACGTGATAAGCTTTTTTAACCAGGTAAATGTCCTTCCCGTGAGGTGAACGTAATGTCTCTAGCAGGGATCAATATAACAGGATGCAAATAACTTCATCAATACATTTGTATACTTGTTAATAGATGTACTACAGACGCAAGAAACCGGGTCTTAGTTGTGAAGTATTTGTATACGTGTAACCAAATAATTTGTCAGGCGTGAATGGAGGTTGGCACGAGAAGGTGTGGTGTTGTTATTGAGTGATCAACTGACTAGTAGCGTTACTGAGTAGAAAGAGGTGTCCTCATGATTGATGTGGGTGAAGATAAAGTTTGTCGTAGAAAAATGGGCATTTGTGAGTGCGTACGGACCTGGTAGCGAGAGGAGTGAGGAGGAGAGGGAGCAATTTTGGACTGACCTGAGCGAGTGTATTGAGTGTTTTTGAAGTCAATTCAATGCGGTTGCACTGGGCGACCTTAATGCAAGAGTGGGAGATGTATTAGTGGATAATGTGATAGGGAGGTATGGCGTTCCTGGTAGGAAGGACAGTGGAGAAGACCTCATAGGTATATGCATGGAGCAGGAGCTGATCGTCGGAAACAGCCTGTTGTGTCTGACCATCTGCAGGTGGAAGTAAAATTAAGAGTGAAGCATAGGTGGAAGGGGAGCAAGAAAGTGGGAGGAGGAAGAGAGGTAGTGCAAGTGAGCAAGCTAAATAAGAAAAACAGAGCGGAGAAGTTCCAGCGGGTGCTGAGGGAGGAATTTGACAACGTGAGAGGGCAGGACCTACAAGATGTGGAGGAAGAATGGGAGACGTTCAGAGATGCCTTGTTGAGATGTTCGAGAAATGTGTGTGGTTTGCAACGTGTGGGCGGCTGCAGACGGAAGGGCTGCGAGTGGTGGAACGAGGAGGTCAAACTGGCGGTGGCGTAGAAGAGAAGAGCTTTTGAGGAGTGGCTGCTGTAGAAGCCGGTGGTGGCCTATGACAATTATAAGGAAAAGAGGAAGGAGATAAAGCGAGTGGTGAGGTGAGCCAAAAGAGACGCTGATGCCAGGTGGGACAGACAGTTGTGCCAGAATTTTGAAGATAACAAAAAGATGTTCTGGAAATAGGTCAAGAGGGTGAGAAATGGAGAAAACGGAAAGGAGGAGACAGTTAAAAATGAAAACGGGCAGTTGTTGACAGAAACTGATTGTGTACGGAAAAGGTGGGCCGAGTATTTTGACGAATTGTTGAATGTCGAGGATGACAGAGAGGCTGACATTGTTGCTGTGAGTGGTTGTGCGCGGATGCCGATTTTTGGAGAGACCTGCTGCGGACATTACTTGGAAAGAGGTGCAGAAGGCAGTGCAGGTGATGAAAGCAGGGAAAGCCACTGGTTTGGATGGCGTTGCGACCGGGTGCCTGAAAATTTGTGGAATAACGATTGTCGAATGGTTAGTGAGGCTACTGAACATTTTTTTTTGTTCTGGGTGTGGTACCGATTCAGTGGCACAGTGCCTGCATTGTCCCGCTGTATAAGGGCAAAAGGGATAAAAACGAATGCTACAACTCAAGAGGTGTCAGTTTGTTGTGTGTGGTCGGTAAGTTGTATGGGAGAGGGCTGATCAAAAGGATTAGAGAATGTACTGATTGCGCAATTGGAGAGGAACAGTGTGGCTTTGGAAGTGGTAGAGGGTGTGCCGATCAGATGTTTGCAGTGAGACAGGCTTGTGAGAAGTACCTTGCAAAGGGAAAAGATGTGTTCTGGGCCTTCATGAATCTGGAAAAGGCGTACGACAGGATTGACAGGGAATTGTTGTGGAGGGTGTTACGTTTGTGTGGAATGGGCGGAAATCTGTTGAAAGCAGTGCAGAGTTTCTATGTTGGTAGCCGAGCATGTGTCAGAGTGGGAAGCGAGGTGAGTGATTGGTTCATAGTGAAAGTGGGTCTGAGACAAGGCTGCGTGATGTCTACCTGGCTGTTCAATCTCTTAATTGGATGGAGTGGTCAGAGAGGCGAACGCGAATGTGCTGGGTCGTGGCTTGGAGCTGTTGGAAACGAGTGGGCGGAGTTGGCAGTTGAGCCAGTTGCTGTTTGCGAATGATACGGCGCTGGTGGCGGATTCAGAAGAGAAGCTAGGTAGGCTAGTGTCTCCGTTTGGTAGAATGTGTGAGAGGAGGAAGCTTCGAGTAAACGTGGATAAAAGTGAAGTAATGAGATGCTCGAAGACTGACGATGCGAGCAGAATTAGTGTCCTCCTAAATTAAGAGTTGTTGGAAGAAATTCAGTGTTTTAAGTATCTGGGCTCCCAAGTGGAGAAGACTGTGCTGGTGGAAACTGAGGTGAAGTCTCGAGAAAAGGAGGGTAGTAAGGTGTTGGGTGCACTGAAGAGCGTAATGAGCTGCAGGACGTTGGGGATGGAAGCAAAGAGAGGGCTGTATGAGGGTGTCGTTGTCCCAACTGTGTTGTACGGAGGTGAGACTTTGGGGGAGAGAGCAAAGGAGAGGAGAAGGTTGAATGTTTTCGAAATTAAGTGTTTGAGGAGCATGGCTGGAGTAACGCTGAGAGACCGGATCACCAACGACGTGGTTCGAATCAGAACAGGGATGGTGAAAAAGTTGGAGAACAGAGTGGATTCGCGTGTACTGAGATGGTTCGGGCACATGGAGAGGATGGATGAAGGGAGATTGGTGAAAAGGGTGATGAATGCGGAGGCGAGTGGTCGCAGGCCTAGAGGTAGACCGAAGTTTGGGTGGATGGATGGAGTAAAGCAGGTGCTAGGAAGGAGAGACGTGAATATGGAGGTAGCGAGAGAGCGTGCACTGGATAGGCGTGATTTTGACGCTGCCCTGATCTGCTTTCCCGCTCTGGGCATGTTGTTGAGAGACGGGAAGGTCGAGGGAGGGGGGGGCGGCCATCATGACGCGGCAGGTGTAAACCGGTCACACCGTCGGGCCCTGCTGCCGACACTGACCTCGAACCGCACTCATGACCCGGAGGGTGTGTTGCATGATTCCCGGCCAGACCCTTTTGCGTAAAAGAGCTAAGATGTGCGAGTGTGAGTATGAGAGTGTGAGGTGCGCCTTGCCGTCGGCCGCCCCCTTTGCTGGGGAATTTTGGCCTAGTGTCTGTCTGCCTATGTATCTTTAACTATTTCCTCTTTAGACCTAGAGGGAACAGCCACATACATATGCATTTGTACTATAGACACTATTTCTGGCGTCTATAGTACATCATGTCCAGATTCTATTAAACGGGTTGGTTGACTCATTGACAACTTGTGCAAATGAGAATTTTCTTGGCATCAACCCAGCAAACATTGGAACGACGAGTGAAGGTAGATATTCAATGGCATAAGTCGGCGTACGACGTATGATGAAATGCTGATTCGTGCCAATGTCATCCTGACATTGGCATTTTACTGTTGGCAAGCCATCACTATAACTCTGCTGATTTCCGCTCTAACCCCGGTTATCAGTTGGACGTCACCAATTCGCCATTGTTTTGAAATCAAGAGTGAAATATCGACATGGTATCATCAATTAGTCATTGGTCCGACATCAGTAATGTAATATCGACATAACATCAGAAATATGCCATTGAGTCGACACCAAAATTGATGTAGCACGTCGTCCACCAATTTCTATTACGAATGAACATAGTGACAGGACATCAGCAATTAGCCATTATACAAACCGGATTCCGCATCAGTAAATCAGAAAACGAAATAAATTCGATGTTAGGGATGAATTGGACAGGACAAAAAAAACGGTCAAAACTTACTGCTCCCTGATTACCTACCTATTGGAACGAGTTCTAACAATCAATTGGGGTGGATGGATGATTATTCATTTTATACATCATTAACACATTATTTTAGGATTTTATTCTTTCTTATTTCGAGGGCTGTATTATTTATTTCTTCTGATGATAAATTTTACTTTGTTTATAATTTATCGAGGTGGGATGAGACTAGGCGACCCAGGGAATGAGGGGTACTCGTGGGACTCGCGGGACTCGAAGGACCCGGGGTTTCGGGAACCCGGGGGACTTAGAAAAACAGGAGGATTTCAAGGGGTCCACCTGGACTCTTCTGGCACCCTTTGGGACACCCTTGAGACTTTGTGGGACACTCTAGAGAAACTGTGGGACCCTCTTGAGGGCCCTGTAAATCCTGGAACCTCTGTTCCCCCTCCCTACGCTGTAAAACCCATACACAGAGGAATGTATATAAGTGGAATGCGTGAGTAGAGAAATTAGTTATTACAGTCCACAACATTGCTAACGCAGAGGGGTGCGTCAAAATCAGTACAAACATGTTGAGAAGAGTCGAGTTGGTCACGACGAGTCGATACTGGCCGAAATGGTTTGAGACAAGCCGAGATGAGTTGAGACGAGGACTCGATGGACCCGAGGAGCTCGGAGGACCCGGGGGACTTAAGTAGCCCTCCGGGGCTCATCGGGATCGTTCGGGACCCAGGGTACCTCTCCCCCCTCACACATCCTATCCCCTTGAGCAAAAAGTGCGATGATAAAAATCTGAGCAGTTTTTAGCCCATGATGAACCTGCCCTTTCTTTCCTCTTCGTATAAAATAATGCTAGTATACTTCTGCGAGAGCTCCTGTTTGTGATTTTGTGAAGAAGCGTTTTTTTTTCAGTCTGCGCTCGCTCGCGCGTGTGCGGACCATATGTAATGTCTGTGGTTGACCTTTGCCGCGTAACTATAAACCTTGTGATGCGTTGCGGCTGGAGTTGATCTGATTCGTGAGGCCGTGGACCTTGTACCGATTTCGACGATACTACCTGTGCGCACTGGCGTGCGTACATATTGTTCTTTGAGGTTCTGAGGAGGTGGAGGTGGGTATTCGTTTTTTCTGAGTCTTTATCTTCCTGAATAAATAAATTGTAATGTAACCGAACTAAGCTGTGCAGTTGTAAACTTTGTATTGCACTGCTGTCGGAGCTGACTTTGTCCTTGAAGCCGTAAACCTTGTACCAGACACGACGATGCTGCCTGTACGCACTAGCGTACGTAAATATTACTCTTGAAGTTCTAAATAATTGGAGGCGTGGGGTTTCATTTCGTCTATCTTGCTCACATAAATAAAATGTACTGTGATGCGTTGCTGTCGTAGCAGACTCTGTCCGTGTAGCCGTAAGAATCGTACCGGTCTCGACGATGCTACCTGTGCGCACTAGCGTGCGTACATATTACTCATAAAGTGCTAAATGATTGGAGGCGGGGATTCGTTTTGTCTGAGTCTTCATCTTACCTGAAAAATTAAAACTACTGTAATTTAACTGGACCGCGCAGCTGTGAACCTCGTGTTGCGTTGCTGCGACGCTGACTTTGTCAGTGAAGCCGTTGACCTTGTACCAATTTTGACGATACTATCTGTGCGCACTGGCGTGCGTACATGTTACTTTTGAAGTTTTAAGTGGTTGGAGGCGGGGATTCGATTCGTTTCATCCGAGTCTTTATCTTTCCTGGATAAATAAAATGTACATTAACTGAACTAGACCGCGTAGCTGTAAACATTGTGTTGCGTTGCTGTCGGAGCTTACTTTATCCGTGTAGCCGTAAACCTTGGACCGATCTCGACGATGCTACCTGTACGCACTAGCGCGCATGCATTTTACTCATGAAGTTCTAAATGATTGAAAGCGGAGGTCCGTTTCGTCTAAACGTTATTCTTGTGCGCACCAGCGTGCGTCTGACACGACTAAAATGTTCAAATAGTTTAACTTTGACAACGTTGTTTTTCTTGCACACAAAGGTGTGCGATCCTACTGGAATCCATTATCATTGAGCCCCACGGGGGAGCCTATTATGACTCACGTTGAGGCTCTGATATAAATGAGGCCAAATCAAATAAAATCTAACAATCAAGTCTCTACAGCTATACCAATGATAAAATCAGTTGTGTAGCACAGTAGAATGGCCCCGACCCTCAGTAACCCGGGGTCTACACTATATGTGCGAGTTCTGCTTGAACCACACTAGTAGCAAATTACTTTCCCCGACGACAATGTAGGTTCCAGTGCACTCAAGCATAACCAGCTCCGTTAGCGAGTAAAAAAATCATTCATGTGAGCAACACTGGCCTCTAGCAAGCAGTTTTTTCAACACTGGATGTTAGTACGGTGTTTTAACAGCACCGAATTGACGTTTGGCAAATGTCCTGCCCATTCCGAGTAGTTTTTGGGCCAGCGTCTGAATGACACCGTGTCGGTATCTACCATTGGCAGCATCCAGCTTTGGATCGACGCCTTGTCAGTGTTCGACCGACGTCGTTCCGTAAAGAAACAGACCTTAAGCCTGCGTTGGGTCGTTGTGTGCCGTGGTGCATACATCTTCCCTTTCTCTGCCGAATAGAAAATGACTCTTATAACATAAACATTCAAGATGACGATACATTGTTGACAAACGGACATTACCAATGTTTATCCAGCAGCGGCCGACGTTGGCTGTGATTGCTGGAAACCCTCTTGAAAATAAAATATATTTGGAACCTTTCGGCCATAGCTGGCTCGCATACAATCTCTGCCAAGTATTTCGCATTTGCACAAACGAGTTTGAAGCCTAACTTTCAAACCTCATTTTTGGGGTTCATTGCAAGATTCCCTCATCAAACAAAATGTCATAATAATGCATGTATGAATAAAATGAATTAACTTGGCACGCACACATTGTTTGGGCCCATCGTATTACATCAGTTTAAATTGCATTGGATTAGTCAATATATTAGTATATATAAAAGCCTCCACACACGATGATCAAACGCGCGAAGTCCTTGAGTTTTTTGATCGACGAGTCAGGCCTCCTTGGGATTGCAGCCCATGAACACGCAGGAGAGTGCGTGTTCACGGGCTGAAATCCCAAGGTCGCATGACGCATTGATCAAAAATTCAAGGCCTTCGGGTTTTTGACCATCATGTGCGGAGGCTATATTAAACACACTTTCTTGACGACCGTGGGGCTGTCTGCTGATTAGACTCGATCTGAAAAAATATCAAAGGTAAACACACCCTCACCCAACAACGTTTGAGAAGAGGCTGATAATTTGGTTGAGTGCAGCGATATTTCAAGAGATGATAACACAAAATGTGATAATATGACTACATGCAATTTCAGGCAAATGCATTATATTACACCCTTCAATATTCAAATATCATATATACTATCACCTGTTTTTTTTGCAAAATAAATAGTTTCCTATTGGAAATAAAGATTTTCAACTGTGACACTATAGACAAAGACTTTCTTTCTCAGACCAGGAAGGTTTCATTGGGCAGACTGTATTGCATTTTGGTCTCATAAGGTTTTATCTATTCCTCCTCCATGGGTACCATAACTAGAGACGATAAGGGTGCTGTGATCACGGTAACTATGTATGTTACCGTGTTTGCCATGGGGACCATAACTAGTGACGGTAAGGGTGTTCTGTGATCACGGTAACTATGTATGGTTACCGTGTATGACGGTAAGGGTGTTCTGTGATCACGGTAACTATGTTGGTTACCGTGTATGACGGTAAAGGTGTTCTGTGATCACGGTAACTATGTATGTTACCGTGTATGACGGTAAGGGTGCTCTGTGATCACGGTAACTATGTATGTTACCGTGTATGACGGTAAGGGTATTCTGTGATCACGGTAACAATGTATGTTACCGTGTTTGTATCACGGTAACTATGTATGTTACCGTGTATGACGGTAAGGGTATTCTGTGATCACGGTAACTATGTATGTTACCGTGTTTGTATCACGGTAACTATGTATGTTACAGTGTATGTATCGGAGAGGTAATAACTCTGTAAGTGACAAAGCAATAGAAGATATGTAATGGATACACGAAGAATATTATAAACATTAGTTTTGTTTAAAGTATAACAAGCACGATTTTTCTTCATTGAATATCTTTACAATCACAAACGGCATGTGCTACACATTTAGCAAGCAATGAGTAGGTTGAAAAAAATTGTGGAAATTAATTTTGAAAAGTTCCCAAATTTCATAAACACCTCATTACAGCTAATGTTCACTTAAATAAAAATTTACTTTTGTATAATATAGTTCAGTATGATACTGTATTATGAAAAAATTTGTGCAATCAACGTTATGATTTTGTACCGTCGATATTTCTTATCAATCCATCATTCTTCCCTGGGCACAGATCCACCGAACCGCCTTCACCTACATCTACGTGAAGCCTCGGCCTCTGCAGCTGATGTTCACCAGCGGCTCTGAACGAATTGTAGGCTACAACAACGAGTACACCGTAGACATCATCAGTCAGTCGCTGGTGAGTGGTTCTCAACAACAAATACACTGTGAACTTCATCAGTCAGTCGCTGGTGAGTGGTCCTCAACAACGAGTGCACAGTGGAAATCATCTGGCAGTCGCTGGTTAGTGGTCCTCAACAACGATTACATAATGGATATCATCAGCCAGTGGCTGGTGAGTAGTCCTCGAAAAAGATACAGATACAGATACAAACACTAGGCCGCATCCCCCAGAAAGGGGGGTGGCCGACAGCAAGGCGCACCTCACACCCTCATACGCTCACACTCACACAACTTAGCCCTTTTGTGCTAAGGGGTCCGACCGGTAGCCCCCCAACTTCCACTCTGGGTCACGAGTGCAGACCGAGAATCCATCGTCAGCAGCAGGGCCCGACAGTTTTCACTGGCTTACCCTCGCCGCATTATAATGGCCGGCCCCCACCCCCACCCACAACCATCCCGACAGAGGGATGCCAAGGGCGGGAAAGCACATCAGAGCAGCGTCAAAATCAACCATTCACAACCATTCTCCACTCACGCCTGTTCATTGCACACTCTCTCGCCACCTCCACATTCATGTCTCTCCTTCCCAACGCCTGCTTCAGACCATCCATCCACCCAAACTTTGGTCTACCTCTAGGCCTGCGACCACTCGCCTCCGCATTCATCACCTTTTTCA
>SDVV010020758.1:0-13262 GCA_016164225.1 Gammarus roeselii | reverse complement strand
CTGATGATCGTTGCCGCTGCCATTGATGCTTGCATAAGAAGCAACTCACTCCCTGATGATCGTTGCCGCTGCAACTGGTGCTTGCTTAAGAAGCAACTAACTCCCTGATGATCGTTGCCGCTGCAACTGATGCTTGCATAAGAAGCAACTAACTTGCTGATGATCGTTGCCGCTGCAACTGATGCTTGCATAAGAAGCAACTAACTTGCTGATGATCGTTGCCGCTGCCATTGATGCTTGCATAAGAAGCAACTCACTCCCTGATGATCGTTGCCGCTGCAACTGGTGCTTGCTTAAGAAGCAACTAACTCCCTGATGATCGTTGCCGCTGCAACTGATGCTTGCATAAGAAGCAACTAACTTGCTGATGATCGTTGCCGCTGCAACTGATGCTTGCATAAGAAGCAACTAACTTGCTGATGATCGTTGCCGCTGCCATTGATGCTTGCATAAGAAGCAACTCACTCCCTGATGATAGTTGCCGCTGCAACTGGTGCTTGCTTAAGAAGCAACTGACTCCCTGATGATCGTTGTCGCTGCAACTGATGCTTGCATAAGAAGCAACTAACTCCCTGATGATCGTTGCCGCTGCAACTGATGCTTGCATAAGAAGCAACTAACTTGCTGATGATTGTTGCCGCTGCAACTGATGCTTGCATAAGAAGCTACTAATTCGCTGATGATCGTTGTCCCAACGATTGTGTTTGCATAAGAAACTATTGTAACTGGACGCTGTTCGTTGCCGATTCAACTGGTGCTTGTTGCCACTTTTACAGATTGCAAATTATAGAAGGGGTTTGTCCGAAGTTGGTTATAAAGGTCTGGTGTCGCTTAAGACAACGTCAAATGCTGATGTATTCAACACAGGGTCACAGGAGAAGAATTGAGATCGTTCGGAGCATCAATATGCGAGACATCACCACTTGAAGCTAAAGGTGTGTAACTTCAAGGAGAACGGGTTAAAATTAATGGATTTTAGGTTAAATGTTGTATAAATAGCGGATTATACAGATAATAAGTACCAAGTCTTGATCAGAGATAGTGGTTCTGGAGATAACATGTGCCACTTACTACTGTAGTTGGTGTGAAAATTTGCCTCTGCATCCCACCAATCGAAGAACATTGTTGGGGGAGACTCTCTACTTTCCGTTGTTCAATACATCAGGATAGATAACAATGTCACATAGGACTAATAGCTTCAAGAAAAATAATAAAAGTTCGTAAGGTCAATAGACATTCACTTAATCATAACGATTCACGTATCAAACCAACATTTAATAAGAAAACGGAGAGTACAAGATGTTCAGCATGAGGGCGTATAGGAAACAAAATGTTCCAATGAGTCACACAGGTAACAAAATGTTCCATTGAGTCATCATTGAACAGGTTTCTGCGTGAACGAGGTAACAGGAAATTTCAGTTAATTAACAGGTAACAAAATGAATCAAAACATGTACCCTTGCAATGAAAGTGATGTATAACAAATAGTTGACAAGGAAAATTGCTAAGAGGAATAAAAATTACGTACTGGTACAAACAGGCATAATTTTAGTTTACGTTTGAGAGTTCCAATACTGCTACCCGTCCTCGTATCTATAGTAATCGGATTCCAAGTTTTAGAAGCTCTGTATTTTATAACTAGTTGGGAATGTGTTGATGAGTTACGGTGTTTATGCAAATTCGAATTGTTACAAAGATTATGCTAGGGTCCTACGGTCATTACACTGAAAAATAGTGGCATTTTCATGTTCTAAAACATCAAATAACAAAATTTATAATTCAGCTTCGAAATGAGACCCAGTCTATCCAGTTATTTAACTATCGTTGGCTTCCGGTCGTGAACAACGATTGTGTTCCTCTCTAAAATCAATTGTTGAGCGAGCTGAGTTCGGGCATTGAGCGGGCTATGGCTGGTTTGTTCGGCGGCTGATTACTCTTCCCGAAATTTGTCCCATAAAAATGCGAGACATTCGTTGAATTTGTAAGCAGGAGTTTCATCCTATCAAATTGATAGTAGAATTCCTTCTGCCTTTACCTTTAGCCACAATTGTGGATGTGTGTTTGGTTGGAGGAATTCTACTATCAACAGGATCGTGCTCATGCTCACTTCTCCAACGCATGTCTAGTTGGAGCAGTGTAATCAGCCGCCGAACGGACTTGCCTTGGCCAGCTCATAGCCCCGACCCCCTCCCGCTCGACTACTGGTTTTGGGAAGCGATGGAATCCATTGCCCACGAACGGAAGCCAATGACAATTGAATATCTGGAAAAAACAGCTAAGAAAAATCGCAACAGGAATAAGCAGGAAAAAAGTTTTACCTGCAGTTGCAGGCTTTGTCCAAAGGGTTCAGATCTACGCATAAAAAATGGGTCGTTTATTTCCGTTTACACATGTATGATAATTTTTTGCTTGTATAGCGGGTTACAGCGTAGCTGAAACCTGTTAGCATTTTTTTACCCACGGTGTTTTATGGGCCGACCATTGAGCATCTAAGAGACCGGCGAGAATGTCTCACTCGGGGTCAGGTAGGCTCAAACCTACAACCTTCAGCTCCAAATGCAAGTCTATTGTGAGGAGAGGCCGACACGCTACCCACTCGGCCGCCGAGCTGGGTCCCGCAGCGATACAGAAATGTACTTTTTACCATTCGATGCGTTAAAATATGTAAAATCCGCTTTTGTTCAATATATTTCCATAATTTAAAGTTTAAAAAGCCATGCGATGTCGGGTTTACCGAGCGTTTAGTTATTGAAAGACTTTATAAGATGTATGAAAATAATTTTTTGGAGGGATATTGGAATTTGATTTGATTTAGTCTCTCATTTCCACCGGAACCTCAACGTGAGTCATAACAGGCTCCCCCGTAGGGCTCGACGATCATGGATTCCAGTAGGCTCGCACACCTCTGTTTGTGAGAAAAACAACGTTGTCAAAGTTAGAACATTTTGAAAATTTCAGTCGTGTCAGACGCACGTTGGTGCGCACAAGAAAAAACATTTAGACAAAACGGGTCTCCGCTTTTAATCATTTACAACTTCAGGAGTAATATGTATGCACGCTAGTGCGCACAGGTAGCATCGTCGAGGCTAGTACAAGGTTGACGGCTACACGGACAAAGTCAGCTCCGAAAGCAACGCAACACAATGTTTACAGCTACGTGGTTTAGATCGGTTAGAGTATAATTAATTAATTCAGGTAAGATGAAGACTCAGACAAAACTTATCCCTGCCTTCAGCCCCTCAGGGCCTCAAGAGTAATATGTACGCGCGTCAGTGCGCACAGATAGTATCGCCAAAATTCGTATAAGGTCTACGGCTTCACGGATTAGATCAACTCCAACCGCAACACATCACAAGGTTTGAAGCTACGCGGCCCACGTCAACCGCAGAAACAACAAATAGTCCATGCACGCGCGACCGAGCACACATTAAAAAAAAACTTATTCACACAATCACCAACAGGAACTCTCGCACAAATACATCAGCAATGTTCAAGATGATGAAATTGTGGCTCGCAAAGAAGAAAGAGCAGGTTCACCACGGGCTGAAAACTGTTCAGATTATTGAAATCACACTTATTGTTTAGGGGGATAGGGTGGGGAGGCAGAAATCCCTTGGGTCCGGAAGGAGCCCGATGGGTCCCGGAGGGTAGCCCAAGTCCCCAGGGTTTCTAGAGCTCCCCGGGTCCCTAGAGTCCCTCGTCTCAGCTCATCTGGGCTTGTCTGGACACTTTTCGGCCAGTCTCGACTCGTCGCGCCCAACTCAACTTGTCTCGACATGTTTCGACTTATCTCGATGCACCTCGACCAGCCTCGACGCGGCTCTCCCCCTCTGCGCTATTAATCCTGTGGACTGTAATAACTATTTTTTCTGCTCAAGCAGTTTAGGGTGGGAGTGGTATGGGGGGCAGAGGTCTCTTGGATCCCAAAAGAGACCGACGAGCCCTGGAGGGTAACCCAAGTCTCCCGGGTCCCCCGAGCTCCCCGGATCCCCCGAGCTCCCCGGCTCCCTCGAGTTCCCTCACCTCAGCTCATCTCGGATTGTCTTGAATCATTTCGGCCAGTCTCGGCTCGTCGCACCAACTCGACTTGCCTCAGCATGTTTCGACTAAATTCGACGCACCTCGACCAGCCTCGACGGGGCTCTCTTCCTCTGCGTCAGCAATGCTGTGGACTGTAATAACCAATTTTTCTACTCAAGCATTTTAGGGTGGGAGCGGTATGGGGGGCAGAGATCCCTTGGATCCCAAAAGAGACCGACGAGCCCCGGAGGGTAACTCAAGTCCCCCGGTTTCCCCGAGCTCCCCGGCTCCCTCGAGTCCCCTCGCTTCAGCTCATCTCGGATTGTCTTGAATCATTTTGGCCAGTCTCGGCTCGTCGCACCCAACTCGACTTGCCTCAGCAGGTTTCGACTGAATTCGACGCACCTCGACCAGCGTCGACGCGGCTCTCTCCCTCTGCGTCAGCAATGCAGTAGACTGTCATATCTAATTTCTCTACTCAAGCACTCCACATATATACATTTCTCTGTGTATGGGTTTTACAACGTTGGGAGGAGGGAGCAGAGGTTCAAGGATTTAGAGGGGCCTCAAGAGGGTCCCGCAGTTTTTTAATAGGGTCCCAAAGGGTCTCAAGGGTGTTCCAAAGGACCCCCGACGAGTCCAAGTGGGTCCCCTGGGTTCCCGATTTCCGGGAGTCCCACGAGTACCCCACCTTGCTGGGTCACCTAATCTCAACCAAGTTCCATAAATAAAAAGCAATACAAAATGTATCACTGTGAAAAAATGGCAGAGACAAATAGTAGAGCCCATGAGAGAAGAAATAATAGAAAACTAAAATAAACTGTTAATGATCTATGAAATGAATAATCAACCATCCACCCCAAAGGAACACTGCGCCTTTAAAGGACTGATACTGTTTTACGCATTACTAGCCCAGTCTAGCTGCATGTATTGCTGTAACAGAAAGTGGATTGTGTTTGCTACAGTAATAAAAAAATCTCAAATATGATGCTTTGGAGATGATGCCAGCATTTGGCAGCAAATGTAGCCAGAGCTGATGAAAGCATTTGGTAGCACATGCAGCTACACCGGAGAGTAACATGATTTACGTTGTTTGGACGCAGACACAGTATTGCAAATGAAAGGGTTACCGCCATGGGATGGGTCGACACCACAGTGCCTATGATGTCAGCAAGAAAGTTCTAACTAATTTGTTAACTGCTTCCTTCGCGATCTGTGACCAAAGCAAGAGGAGTTTAGCCTTTCCCATTGTCGCAAGTTTCCCCTTTATTGTACTGCCGGCCCATGGTGGGGCGGCAGTTGACAGACGACAACCCGCCCTTGAATTCCGACTGGGTTACCCTGTCCCACCGTAACTTACATACTCCCTTGCCGCCACCCAATTCCCTTACCCTACACCCCCTGCGGTATGTGACTTAGGCACCGTAAAGAATTAAAACATTCCCTTACCCCCCACCCATTGCGGTATGTAGCTTAGGCACTGTGAAGAATTAGGCCATTTGGATGCCTGCGGCGGACATACTCGGCTGCTGGGAATCAAGGAATAAACACAGAAGCCGCAACAATTTAGGCAATTAATTTCGCTATCATTAAGGGAAAGGAAGCACGCATGCGTGACTTTATATACACACAAGCCTCGTGTTGTGCATGTTGCTACTAGTCAGGAATCCGTGTGCCACGCAGGAACATGGAATGTGCGTTAAAATGTACAACAGAAAAAATACCCACATATTTGTATCAAGTAAGAAATATATTCGCAAGTAAAATTAGAAGGAGGATAATATGCAGGCATAAAACATAGAGACCTTATATTTCGGAAGCAAACAAGGAACTTGCAATCACATATTAAGCACAGGGAACAAGGGAACTTACATAGAGAACACGGTGAACAGTATTCAACGCAGAGAACACAAGGAGCTAGTATTCAGCTAAGGGAACACAAGAAACTAGTATACAGCACAGGGAACACACGGAACTAGTATTCAGCACAGGTTACAGTATTCAACGCAGGGAACACAAGGAGCTAGTATTTATTACAGGGAACACATGGAACTAGTATTAGCACAAGGAAAACACAGGGAACTAGTATTCAGCCCAAGGAACACAGGAAACTAGTATTCAGCACAAGGAACACAAAAAATTAGTATCCAGAACAGGGGACGCAAGGACATAGTATTCAGCACAGGGAACACAGGAAACTAGTATTGAACGCAAGGAACATAGGGTACTGGTATTCATATGAACGACTCAGAGAATATCCCCTTGAATTTGACCGTCGTCGGCCGACGTGAGCACTGACATGTAAGTGCCGATCCAGTGCTGGTGCGACGTGCGTTCGACACTCTCCTCATACACTCACACTCGCATTCCTTAGCTCTTTTGCGCAAAGGTGTCCGGCCGGGGACCACGCAACACACCCTCCGGGTCATGAGTGCGGTTCGAGGTTAGTGTCGGCAGCAGGGCCCGACAGTGTGATTGGTTTACCCCTGATGCGTCATGATGACCGAGCCCCCCTTTCCCCCGCCCACGACCATCCCGTCTCTCAACGATATGCCTAGGGCGGGACAGTACATCAGGGCAGCGTCAAAACTCATCCGTTCGCAATCATTCTCCATTCACGCCTGTCCAGTGCACGCTCTCTCGCTACCTCCACACTCACGTCTCTCCTTCCTAACGCCTGCTTCACACCATCCATCTACCCAAACTTCGGTCTCCCTCTAGACCTACATCCACTCGCTTCTGCCTTCAACACCCGTTTCACCAATCTCTCTTCATCCATCCTCACCATGTGTCCGAACCATCTCAGAACACGCGAATTAACTCTGTCCTCCAACTTCTTCACCATGCCCGTTCTAACTCGCACCATGTCGTTACTGATCCTGTCTCTCAGCGTCACATCAGTCATGATCCTCAAACACCTCATCTCGAAGACATTCAACTTTCTTCTCTCTCCTACTCTCACCCCCAAGCCTCAGCTCCGTATAGCACAGTTGGGACAACTACACCCTCATACAGCCCTCTCTTTGCTTCCATCCCAGCGTCCTACAGCTCATTACACTTGCCCCTGCACACAACACTTTACACGCTTCCTTCATTCGATACGTCACTTCAGTTTCACTAGTTCATAATTCTCCGCATGAGAGTCCAATTACTCGAAACACTGAACTTCTTCCAACAACTCTCCATTCAGGAGGACACTAATTCTGCTCTCATCGAAATTCCTCGAGCATCTAATAACTTAACTTTCACCCACGTACACTCGAAGCTTCCTCCTCTCACGCACTCTGCCAAACTCTGATACTGGTCTACACAGCTTCTTCTCAGAATCCGCCACCAGTGGCGTAGTCTCGAACAGCTCCAAGCCACGACCCAATACACCCGCGTTCAACTCCCTGACCACTCAATCCATATAGGAGTTGAGCAGCCAGGGAGACATAACACAGCCCTGTCTCAGACCCACTTCCACTGTAAACCAATCACTCACCTTGCTTCCCACTCTGACACATGCTCGGCTGTCAGCAGAGAAACTCTGAACTGCTTTCAACAGATTTCAGCCCACTCCATACAAACGCAACATCCACGAAGACCCAGAACACTTCCTTTCCCTTCGCAAGGTACTTCTCACAGACATGCCTTACTGCAAAAATCTGATCGGCACATCCTCTTTCACTCATAAAGCCACACTCTATCTCTCCAAAACCATGTACATCCAAGAATACTGAAGGAGACTAGGAACAAAATCCCGAAACTCTTTAAAATATTCACCCCATCTCTCACAAATGGCACTCACCCCTCTCGAAGAAAAGAAGACAGCGTAACGTCCATTTTTTGCAGGAACAAAAAGTGTCCCGCCAATTGTCGACCAATTTGACTCACTTCAGTCATAAGTTTGATTGCGGATTAAGTTAGAAAATTCTAAGAAGCAAACATGCTCATAGGTGACTCTCAGCACGGCGTAAGACACGAGCGTTCCTGTCTGACGAACCTGATGCTATATTTCAAAAATGTAATCGAAATTTACGACGCAAAATCTCCAATCGATATGATATACTTAATTCTAGGTGAACTAAGTGACTAGACAAAATGTTAGCTCTTGGATAAACATCAGAAAATCTACTAAACGGAGCCCCCTCCCCATGGGGTATTATGACAAGCGACGTGCCTCAAAGATCTGTTTTGAGTGGCGTATTTGAAAAAAAATGAAAACGAGAGATAAAAACGTTATTTCAAACATTTGCAAATTTGCAGTTGATGCTAAGATAGGGAAGAAGTGCAAGCAGAACTTGGATATCAGCAAATCCAATTAGACTTGAACAATTCTATTGATTAGTTAGAAAAGAATAACAGGAGAAATTCAACGTCGACCGATGTAAGGGTATGCACACAAAGATCCTCACAAACATGCCCGGGAAGAAACAGATCCCCGTCACCGAAGAGAGAGATTTGGTAGTCATCATTAGCATCGATTTAAAAAGTATAACGCAATGTAATGATGCAACACAAACATAAAATAAAAAGACAGGAATGATACCCCATATTATCACGTAAAGGAGCACGCAGAGCATTCTTAAGTTTTTCCAATGCATCTGTTAGACCGCATCTCGAGTATTCAGTCCAATTTGATCTACATATCTTAGAAAACAGGTTAATAAATTAAGAAGGATTAACGTAGGGCTACCAGATTGTATTTTTTGGGTAGTAAATCATACGAGAACAGACTTTGCGAACTGAACCTTTATTCGCTGTAGTGACGTCGAATCAGAGGTGACCTTATCGAAGTGTGGAAGATTATAAAGAGCAAGGACATCAACCGAAGAGCCTTTTTACTCTGGATGTGAACCGGAGTGATCAGGGATAAAGGTTGCTAATTCGCTGGTTCCGTTTCACAGTCGACATAACGCTCAACTTCTTCACGCGTAGAGATGTCAAAGAAGGGAACAAACTACCATGGGAACTGTAAACAGCGAAACGATCGAAACCTTCTAAGCATATCTCGACAAATTAAACCAGAATCGCCGCTAATTGTTTCCGGTTGATGCACGTTGTAATTCCAGAAACAGTGTCCGATAACCGGAATGGTGTCTGGCACTGACACCTGTCGGGTTAACATAGTGCCCGGCATTGGCAATAGCACGATAAACTGGTTCCTGGTATTGGCATCAACTCGTGGCTGAAAATGACACTAGGTAACCTTTTTTAACGAGGAATGAAACTGAGACAGACTCAAATCAACATCGTGGGTCGGTGGTTTTCTCTTCAGGTGCTGATGTGAGTTGTTTCGAGTATTATCGTTGAAGGTCATTTCCTACTACAACCTTACCCTTTTTTGATCCATTACTACAGATCATAGATACATGGTGCTCTCTTTGACGTTCAAATTCTGAACGAATCTTCCCACTATTAAAGCCAACCCAGTTGGGCCAGAAGACCTGTTGTTGTCGTCTTACGCAGGCAAACACTTGTAAACATATATCACCTTCGACAACGCTTTTCCATATTACATTCTAAGCCCATGATCACTTCATTCATACCCAACCTTTCACCCCAGCTATTACCTCTCGGTGTCCTCATCCATTCCCTCAGGCCCCATCCACTGCTAGGGTCGCTGCCTCAACAAGTCTCGCATAGTGAAGAATGTTTGCGCTGTCCTTGACAACCTGACCGACGCTACCAACTCTGTTTGTCCTGCCAATCTGTGGACTCTACTGGACAGTCAAGGACTCCGACTGTTTTATCGATTCGGACTCACCGTATGATAGAAGAGGATGGGTATGTGAACAGAGAGAGCGCAGCCAACGGGCATAGCCTGCGTTTGTAGGATTGCGTCTCGCGTGTTGAGAATGATATGCCAAAACTAACGACAGCCAAAGATCGATCATTGGTCATGGTTTGCGGCTAAAAGCTGACACAAAGTAGTTTTGTTCTCAATTAGAAGATGTTAGGGCATTATTCCTCGTGCGCTGTTACATTACGTGCATTCACCGCATGGAATACATCAAGTCAGTTTCACTGCTTGCCTCTGAGACCAATCACTGGTTTATTCTTTTGAACCTATTTATTGTAAGGTTCGCAATTTTGCCCATGAAAGCTCAATGAACGCATGACCCGCTTTCATTGAACTCAACATCAAGCGAGCCTCACATGGCTAGCATCATCATCTTGCTAACATAAACAAGCTGTTAGGAGTCTTGATACACCGAGCCAGGAATGATGGAGAGGGGGCTCAGGAGTGACGCTTCTCATCCTGGCCACCCATGTCCAGAAAGGAGGGGTAACGCCGCCCCCTGTTTGTCTTCCATTAGTCCCCGCTGCTACGGTAAGGATGATAACACCGGAAGCAGTTCCCCCTCACCCCCGCTTGGGTGCTGGAGTTGATTGGTGTTAATTGCATGCGAATAAACCTCAGCCAACAATGATGGAGGCGTGCAACAGAGGGAGATGTGTGGGTTGGTGTGATGAGTGCTGAACGTTCGGTGTGGGTCAGAGGGAAGTTGTATGCGCAGTTGGGAACAAACACAGACTCTGTTGACGAGAGGGAAAGGAAGAAGGACACCGATGCTGAGGGAGTATGGATATGTATATTGTGTTTACAGGAGGGTATTTAATGACCCAGAATTTGACTAATCAAAAGCAGGTACAGGAGTGAAAAATTAACATTGCGGTCAATGTAACTTCGTTGTAAAAAATATGAGTTCACTTTCGCTATGTATTTCAAAACTAATCATAAGTAATTTCCAGAAACCGTTTACCAGGTTTATCGTGATAAAACCACCGGAATTGATTGTTAAAGATGGATTGTTTTTTTTTTGTTGAAGATTGATCCCTGACAAATTCTCCTTCGACACTGTACGTGGAGTGTCCAACTCTCAAGAAGTGGCCCAGCCATCATCATGTGGTTCAATTGTCGTGGGTGTTATAGTGTTTTGACAAGTTTGGTTCAAGCCTCTTCTTCTGCTACTGCAAACGCGGCTCTCAGGCACAAAGCTACTGATTGATCAATGTTAAGAGAGCACATTTTGATGATTATTTGACCCTGTATGAATGCGCAATTGTTGGATTAAGTAGAAATCCTTCGTACTTCCAATTAATAGAATAATTTAGTTTAAGGCTCGTTGATGAAGCTTGCACTGCTTCCTCCTGTAGCTTTCCGCAGGTGCTGTCCCTCCTCATTGACCAACTGAACTTATATCAGATTATCGGTGTCTATTCAGTTCTGAGGATATTGCTAATTGTATGAAAACTCGGTAACGTCAGGATAATTCTACATGTGGACGAGTAGACGACCCCAATTAGGATTGCATTCCTTGTGATTGCCATCGACGAAAAGAACAACAGATTTGCTGTGCTGAGGTGAGAAGGAAGAACAAAGAAGCAGAAATCGAACCTTGACGTCTCCAACACATATTTGCGTGCACTTATGTTCAAATTAAACCATTTTCAAACGGTTCGCAGCAAAATGAAAATAGGTTATGGTTAGTTAATATAAAAAAAACAGACGACGCTTTTCAGTAATTTCATCAATTTTTTATGTATGTCTATTACGGCGTACAAATATGAGCATAGGTTACGAATGAATGTTGTTTATTCGATTTTACCCAGGTTCAAGAATGGAGGGCAAAATAAATGTCATTTAGGATTTATGTGACCCTGAATGGCTAACTTTTCTTCCGCTTCTTTGTACATAGCGTGAATTAAATTCCAGTCTGGCAGGTCTATTTTTGACATTTACCGTACATAAAACATTTTACAATTTAGCAGAAGTATGCAATGGAAAATATTTTTCACGAACTGATTAGAGTATTAAACTCATAAGCCTTTCATTGGAAGATAATTGTTTATAAATATTTTTTTTAAGCAGTGGCAAGTAACTTTAAGTCATGAATGAAAGTGGCAGCGTACGTTACTTGGACCTTGGGCCTTACTCGGCTGAAACTCGGCCAGGCAAATAATAGCAAGCAAATGGCCCTTCACAACGATAAATTGTGTTCACGCAAATGACCGTGAAGGCCAAAAGCAATCCGCTGTTATGACGGTAATGACACGAGACCGTTCTCGATTAGCGCCGAAATTGGTGCAAACAAAAACACGGCCCAAATTGTTGGTAAAATAAAAAAGACGACACGGTTTTGCAGTGGAAATAAAAGGGTGGGGCGGGGGGGATAGGATCAGAGCCAACTGATTGAATGTCAAGCCCGCCACGAATGAAATAAATGATCTGTGAAATTGCATTTATTGAAAAACGCATTTCTAGTCATTAAAAAGTGGTAGCATTACCACGTATTTAAACATAGAAAGTCTTTCCAAGGACACTGGCCGCGTGTGGGATTTCATAAATGTCGGTTGTCGTACGGGACTCGGAGACACATATTTTGTTGGGGATTTATTTCGCAAAAAAAATCAGAACCCATTTCCATTATTGATACAATTTAACCAGTGGTATGGGTTAGTTTGATGTTCATTGCTGGAATGCAACCGCTGCAACATATTATTTGACAGGTGAACTTCAGAAAATACATTTGCTTGAATATGTAAATGCTAATAAACTTACACTTCTAAATAAAGCATACCATTTGGTAACTTATTCCTTCAAATTAAATTTGCGTTGGTTTTGGCCTGTTTCGGTGATCTGAAAGCAGGAATAAATTGGTCGTAAAAAGGTATTGTTTGAAGCGAAAATCTAATTGAGGGGGCGAGAAGTTAGGCGAATTACTGGAAAAGTTTAAACCTTAGTCCCGATAAGAAGGTTATTAAAAGAGGTTAGCAAGTAACCTACTTCAATTTCGGCAGGTCATGCGATTGACTCTTGTATTATGTAATATAAAGCGCAATTACAAGCGATTGACTCGTCATTCTCTGCTTTATCAATTGCTTATTTTTCGTGCTTTACAAAACTATAAATACATCAGACGAATCCCGTGCGGGCAGGGAACTGATGTGCAGCCAATTCTTCCACATGGTTTTTCAGTGTTTCAAAATCGTGAATTAAGATATTTATGAAGATGTTAAGTGGTTGACAAAAGTACAGGATATCCTAACTTCGTCAAGGCAGAACAATGTTACAGGTTTGTTGTCGTCTGACTCACGCCCGACCTGCAGCAACAAATGCGATGAGGAAGAACAATGTTACAGGTTTGTTGTCGTCTGACTCACGCCCGACCTGCAGCAACAAATGCGATGAGGAAGAACAATGTTACAGGTTTGTTGTCGTCTGACTCACGCCCGACCTGCAGCAACAAATGCGA
>SDVV010020757.1:0-13262 GCA_016164225.1 Gammarus roeselii | reverse complement strand
CAAATTATTTAGCTACCATACGTAAAGGATGCACGAGTCTAGTACAACTGCTTACGCCACCGGTTGGCTATGACTACATTCGATTACGCGCACTCAAGTAAACGAGCGCTGACTTCTGTAATGCTCACATCAATGTAGTGCCGTGTAGCTTACATACATCTGTTTGATGCTCGTTAGCTTTGGCGCCCCTATCTTTTTCAGCACTCTTTGACTAGCGTTCCATTTCTTGTGATCCACATTAGCTTGGCGCCTATGCAGTAGCGGTTCCGTGAGTAGCTGTAGATCATTTTCGCTCTATGGATAGCGACCTCATCGGATAGTTTTCTATAGAAGGCGTCGGGCAGCTTCAGAAGGGGCAGATGCGCCTTGAAAACATTATAGCTACCTACTAAAAATTCAGATATCATCTGTTTGCTTAAAATGTTGATTTCAAATTAAGGAAACTGCCTGTGCCTGTCTACTCCAAGCTCCATCAACACCAAAGACACTCCACAGAGAGAAATGATAAGATAGGATGGCTCGCTGCGAATTAAGTGTGCTGATACGAATTGGGACGTGCATCACTAAGGTTGTGGTTGCATTTTCATCCTCATACCGATTATAGTAATCGGATTCCGAGTTTTGGTGATAACTATAGCGAAAGGTTAGCTCCAGTTTTGTCTGTGTATTGATGAAGTAACATCTAGCCGGCTTTTATCTATTTGGACAAAAACTGCTACTGTAGTGCTGACTGCCTTGAAATATTCATGAGAGGTTGCATTTTTATTCCTTGTAATTTTGTTGAATGCCACCAATTTGAGTCGGTCCATCGTCTGCCAGCCAATTCGTCACCCCCTTCTGCTGGACGGGAGAGAGCCGTCACTTTACAGGTAGAGTCCTCCCCTCTTGCAGATTGTGACTCAATCTCTAATTTAAGTGACGAGTTGGCTAAACGTAGGGAAGGACCCTAGCCACTTGATCTGCTCTTAACAGGGTGGGTGGACGGTAAGAGTAAGGAGCCTGCGAGTGAGGGGAGGAGTAGGGAACCTGCGAGTAAGGGGAGGAGTAGGGAGCCTGCGAGTGAATGGGCAGAGTAGGGAGCGGGTGAGTAATGGGCAGAAGAGGGAGCGGGTCGAGTAGGGGTCTGGGTTTTGGGTTACGGATCCTGCTTCAGACTGTGAACCGTTTCGCAAAGGCTTCACAACCTGTCTGATGATGAGTGTCATTGATGTGGTGGAATGCGTTCAGACTTCTCCAGCTTGTCGCGAGGTTATAAACATCAGCAACTATACAAATTGAGCCAAATTTCTCGCCTATATCAACTCTTCTTAATGGGCCTTGCCTAACTCAGCTCTTCGAAACGTGCCTCGCTTCTTTTAGCTCATCGCAACGTTCCTCGCCTAACTCAGCTCTTCGAAACGTGCCTCGCCTCGCTTCTCGCGACGTTCTCCGCCTAACTCAGTTCTCCGAAACGAGCCTCGCTTCTTTTAGCTCCTCGCAACGTTCCTCGCCTAACTCAGCTCTTCAAAACATGCCTAGCCTCTCTTAGCTCCTCGCAACGTTCCTCGCCTCTCTCAGCTTTTTGAAACGTGCCTCGCTTCTTTTAGCTCCTCGCATTGTTCCTCGCCTAACTCAGCTCTTCGAAACGTGCCTCGCCTTTTTTAGCTCCTTGCAACGTTCCTCGCATAACTCAGCTCTTCAAAACGTGCCTCGCCTCTCTTAGCTCCTCGCAACGTTTCTCGCCTCTCTCAGGTCTTCGAAACGTGCTCCGCCTCTTTTAGCTCCTCGCAACGTTCCTCGCCTAACTCAGCTCTTCGAAACGTGCCTCGCCTCTCTTAGCTCCTCGCAACGTTCCTTGCCTAACTTAGCTCTTCGAAACGTGCCTCGCCTCATTTAGCTCCTCGCCTAACTTAGCTCTTCAAAATGTGCCTCGCCTCTTTTAACTCAGTTCTTCGAAACGTGCCTCACTTCTTTTAGCTCCTCGCAACGTTCTTCGCCTAACTCAGCTCTTCAAAACGTGCCTCGACTCTTTTAGCTCCTCGCAACGTTTCTCGCCTAACTCAGCTCTTCGAAACGTGCCTCGCCTCTTTCAGCTCTTCGAAACGCGCCTCGTCTCTCTTAGCTCCTTGCAACGTTCCTCGCCAACTCAGTTCTTCGAAACGTGCCTCGCCTCTTTTAGCTCCTCGCAATGTTCCTCGCCTCTCTCAGCTCTTTGCAACGTGCCTCGTCTTTCAGCTCTTCGCTACGTGCCTCACCTCTCTCAGCCCTTTGCAGTGTGCCTCGCCTCTCTCAGCTCTTATTATTTCAAACTATACTCAGCCTCTGGGGTTGTAGCAATGTATATGTACACTCTCCCACTCTGCCAAGCAAGCATGACATATCAGGACTTGTATCAGTGTGGGGACTTTCGCTATATGTTTGGTTACCGCAGCAGATCCGGACTTCGTCTTGTAATTTGGATAACCTCCCCTGAGTTGAATCAGTGTAAACATTACCAAACTTGTCGAAATGTCCTTAGTATTAGCACTAGGCCTCTATCTTCTCTTCCTATCGCAATATGTACAGTGCAGGTGCTCTGCGCTCACCTTAACGATGCTCTTTCTCTACCTTTTATCTCGAACGACCAACTACTATGCAATGAGTGACCTTCATCCAGAGCTTCAGTCTTTCAACTCGAACTGCGCATTCACTCACACGCTTGCAATACTGTGGGAATTCTCCTCAGTTTGCAATACTGTGGGCATTCTATCTCGAGCCTGCAGTATTGGCTGGACTAGTTGTTCTGCAAATTCAAATTTGGAATACTGCCAGATAAACTCTTCATCTCACCCCAGGCTCACTACTGCTGCCTGTATTCTCTTCCCAGTTGGCAATATTGTGGGCATTCTTCTCTCAGCTTGCAATACTTTGGACATTCGCTCCTTAGCTTACAATGCTATGGGTATTCTCTCTCTTACCTGCAATAGTGTGGGCATTCTCACCCAGCTTGCTATAATGTGGGTACTTTCTCCCAGGCAATACTGTAGGTATTGCAGTTCTATGCCCATTCTCTTTCCCGCTATATTACTGCGCGCATTTTCTCCCCAGCTTGCCTTACTCGACCCACTGTCCCCGGCTTGCCCAGCCTCCTGCAGTGTGCCGCACTGGGTGCAGCCCTTCCTTTCCAAGATACTCAACCCACGCCCAAATGAGACCAGTGACCGTGAAAGCGTTCCGTTCCGGGACCCGTCAAATGGCGAGGGGGGAGAAGGTGTCGGAGGGCTGGGGGAGGGAGGGGAGTGAAAGGAGGTAATTTGTTGGTGAAATGGCGTCTATATCGAGCTGGGTTGTGGAGAGGAGAAGAAGGATAGTGTGAGAAGAGATTGGAGGAGGAGTGACAAGCTTGAAACGAATAAATGGAAAAATTGGGGATTTGGGTAATAGAACGAAAGAGCGGAGAAGGAGGATTTTGAAAACAGCAGAGTGCAGATGCTCTTACTCATGTTGTAGTGTGTCGCAATATGTTGAGAGGGACAAACTGTCTCAGTATTGACGGAGTAGTAGAGAACCTAAGTGTGTATCATAGTTACTATTAAGGAATTCATTGGAATACTACTAGTGGATTAGAAAGAGAGGAATGCTATGGTATGTATTACAATACAGCGTCGGCGAACTTAGGAGAATTTAATAATATTGATTTCGCAACCAAGATGTCGATAAGATAGTCAAATACTCGCTGCGAAGTCCGTAGATTTTTTTCTGGTATTCCTGTATCGCCTGTATAATTGCGTCGTCAACATGCACGATCAAACACTCTGATACTTCATTCCTGTATAATTGCGTCGTCAACATGCACGATCAAACGCTCTGATACATAGATTCCTGTAAAATTGCTTCGTCAACATGCACGATCAAACACTCTCATACTCTATTCCTGTATAACTGCTTCGCCAACATGCACGATCAAACACTCTGATACTTCCTTCCCGTATAATTGCTTCGTCAACATGCACGATCAAACACTGATACTTCATTCCCGTATAATTGCTTCGTCAACATGCACGATCAAACACTCTGATACTTCATTCCTGTATAATTGCGTCGTCAACATGCACAATCAAACACTCTGATACTTCATTCCTGTATAATTGCGTCGTCAACATGCACGATCAAACACTCTGATACTCTATTCCTGTATAAATGCTTCGTCAACATGCACGATCAAACACTCTGTTACTTCATTCCTGTATAATTGCTTCGTCAACTTGCACGATCAAACACTCTGATACTTCATTCCTGTATAATTGCTTTGTCAACATGAACGATCAAACACTCTGATACTCTATTCCTGTATAATTGCTTCGTCAACATGCACGATCAAACACTCTGATACTTCATTCCTGTATAATTGCTTCGTCATCATGCGCGATCAAACACTCTGATACTTCATTCCTGTATAATTGCTTCGTCAACATGCACGATCAAACACTCTGATACTTCATTCCTGTATAATTGCTTTGTCAACATGCACGATCAAACACTCTGATACTTCATTCCTGTATAATTGCTTCGTCAACATGAACGATCAAACACTCAGATACTCTATTCCTGTATAATTGCTTCGTCAACATGCACGATCAAACACTCTGATACTTCATTCCTGTATAAATGCTTCGTCATCATGCACGATCAAACACTCCGATACTTCATTCCTGCATAATTGCTTCGTCAACATGCGCGATCAAACACTTTGATACTTCATTCCTGTATAATTGCTTCGTCAACATGCTCGATCAAACACTCTGATACTTCATTCCTGTATAATTGCTTCGTCAACATGCACGATCAAACTTTCTGATACTTCATTCCTGTACAATTGCTTCGTCAAAATGCACGATCAAACACTCTGATACTCTGTTCCTGTATAATTGCTTCGTCGACATGCACGATCAAACACTCTGATACTTTATTTGTACGGTTCTGCAATGACTCATTTACCTGGCTACACGTGTGTTAATGTACATACACAATTATGCAAGATAAGATTGGGGTAATTGTTTGAATGCATGTCCAGTGTATTTGGCTCTGCCATGCATTGATGGACATGGTGCCGCCTCTCAGCTTGGGTGAGTGAAAGCGGAGCAAGCACTTGCTTAGCCAGTCTGCCTAGCCAGAGAGGGCCTGAAGGTCACATCATGACATCTGGTAAAGGGCTTAAAGAACGGGTCGAGATGGTGGTGGTGGCTGGTGGTGGTGTTGTGTTGGTTGTCTGTTGTGGCGGTGATGGTGGGTGATGATGATGGTGTGATGTTTATGGTAGTCTGTTGGCTGACGACAGTCCTATCGACCCTGAAAATATATTGATTGGTAATGTACGCGCCGGGGAAATTAAACGAAATGACTTATTTACCAGAGCAAGGAAAACGTTACACGATTTAGTATCCTGGCTGGTGCTAGTAAACAGAGATAATTTCATAATTTGAGTATTCGAACTTTCATAAACAGTTTTGAACTAGAATTGGTCAATATCATACAGTCACCGTACTTGCGTCGTTGTGGTTGGTATTCTGCAATATTATTCCATATTATCCATGTTTTGGGAGAACGCGCAATCAGAATAGTAATTATCCGTTATATTCAGCTATTATCTATTCATCAATGAAGAATGATCGCATTTGACTTATTTATCAAAGCGAATCCCTTATGTTCTTTGGACGTTGTTTTTGAAATTGAACACATTTCAATTATCGGTTTATTCTGCTTGTGTTGAAAATGCTGAGGTTTTCAACTTGCATTTTACTGAGCAGTAAATTTCAAAATAAGAAGTTTGTTTCAATTGTTTACGGACAGAAGACATTTTTTTTTCAATTGCTCGCTGCCTAGATTATTTCTTGTTTCTGCCCACGTTTGAAGTTACCATTATCATTAGGCACGATCGGCATTGACTGAATTTGATCGATGCGCGCTCTGCGCTTTGATAATAACGCATACAATATTTGATTCAGTGAAGGACCACGATCAGTGCAGGAACACGATCAATGCAGGACCACGACCAGTGCAGGAACACGATCAGTGCAGGACCACGATCAGTGCAGGAACACGATCAGTGCAGGACCACGATCAGTGCAGGAACACGATCAGTGCAGGAACACGATCAGTGCAGGAACACGATCAGTGCAGGAACACGATCAGTGCAGGAACACGATCAGTGCAGGTACACGATCAGTGCAGAAACACGATCAGTGCAGGAACACGATCAGTGCAGGACCACGATCAGTGCAGGACCACGATCAGTGCAGGAACACGATCAGTGCAGGAACACGATCAGTGCAGGACCACGATCAGTGCAGTACCACGACCAGTGCAGGAACACGATCAGTGCAGGACCATGATCAGTGCAGGACCACGATCAATGCAGGACCAAGATCAGTGCAGGACCACGATCAGTGCAGAACCACGATCAGTGCAGGATCACGATCAGTGCAGGTCCACAATCAGTGCAGGACCACGATCAGTGCAGGACCACGATCAGTGCAGGACCACGATCAGTGCAGTACCACGATCATTGCAGGACCACGATCAGTGCAGGAACATGATCAGTGCAGGACCACGATCAGTGCAGGACCACGACCAGTGCAGGAACATGTGTCGTGTAGGACCACGATCAGGGCAGGACCACGATCAGTGCAGGACCACGATCAGTATAGGACCACGATCAGTGCAGGACCACGATCAGTGCAGGAACACGATCAGTGCAGGACCATGATCAGTGTAGGAACACGATCAGTGTAGGAACACGATCAGTGCAGGACCATGATCAGTGCAGGACCACGATCAGTGCAGGACCACGATCAGTGCATGAACACGATCAGTGCAGGAACACGATCGGTGCAGAACCATGACCAGCGCAGGACCACGATCAGTGCAGAAACACGGTCAGTGCAGGTCCACGATCAGTAAAAAACCACGATCAGGCAATGATTCGATGGTTGGAGTCACATTTTACAGTGTTTCAAGCGTGTTTGCGGGAAATAAATTTTAAACATGAACTTTATCTGAGGGAGAGGGCTAGTGACGTTACAAATTTTCGAATTCAAGAGACCAAATAGAGATCGTGGAACCGGCGTCAGTTTTTGTGAGAATTTCCTTATCGATAATATCTTCCCGGTACAGTAGCTAGTAATATTGACCCAGGTACAGTAGCTAGCAATATCTGCCCAGGTACAGTAGCTAGTAATATCTGCCCAGGTACAGTAGCTAGTAATGTCTACCGAGGTACAGTAGGTAGTAATGTCTACCGAGGCACAGTAGGTAGTAATATCTGCCCAGGTACAGTAGCTAGTAATAGCTGCCCAGTTACAGTAGCTATTAATAGCTGCCCATGTACAGTAGCTAGTAATATCTACCAGGTACAGTAGCTAGCAATATCTGCCGAGGTACAGTAGCTAGCAATATCTGCCCAGGTACAGTAGCTAGTAATGTCTACCCAGGTACAGTAGGTAGTAATATCTGCCTAGGTACAGTAGCTAGTAATATCTGTCCAGGTACAGTAGCTAGTAATATATGCGCAGGTAAAGTAGCTAGTAATATCTGCCTAGGTACAGTAGCTAGTAATATCTGCCCAGGTACAGTAGCTAGTAATATCTGGTCAGGTACAGTAGCTAGTAATATCTACCCAGGTACAGTAGCTAGTAATATGTGCCCAGGTACAGTAGGTAATAATATCTGCCCAGGTACAGTAGCTAGTAATATCTGCCCAGGTACAGTAGCTAGTAATATCTGCCCAGGTACAGTAGCTAGTAATATCTACCCAGGTACAGTAGCTTGTAATATCTGCCCAGGTTCAGTAGGTAGTAATATCTGAACAGGTACAGTAGCTAGTAATATCTGAACAGGTACAGTAGCTAGTAATATCTGCCCAGGTACAGTAGGTAGTAATATCAGAACAGGTACAGTAGCTAGTAATATCTGAACAGGTACAGTAGCTAGTAATATCTGACCAGGTACAGTAGGTAGTAATATCTGAACAGGTACAGTAGCTAGTAATATCTGAACAGGTACAGTAGCTAGTAATATCTGAATAGGAACAGTCAACAGACAAGGATTTTTACTTAACTCGCACATGCTCATATTTTCAGACTCCATTTTATAGGCGTGTATTTTCACTTAACTCTCACATGATCATATTTTGAGACTCCATTCAACAGGCGGGTATTTTCACTTAACTCGCACATGGTTATATTTTCAGACTTCATCCAATAGGCGTGCATTTTCACTTGACTCGCACATGCTCATATTTTCAGACTCCATTCAACAGACGTGTATTTTCACTTAACTCGCACATGCTCATATTTTGAGACTCCATCCAATAGGCGTGTATTTTCACTTAACTCTCACATGCTCATATTTTGAGACTCCATTCAACAGGCGTGTATTTTTACTTAACTCGCATATGCTCATATTTTCAGACTCCATTCAACAGGCGTGTATTTGCACTCAACTCGCACATGCTCATATTTTTAGACTCCATTCAGCAGGCGTTTTTTTTCATTTAACTCGCACATGCTCATATTTTTTAGACTCCATTCAGCAGGCGTGTTTCTTCACTTAACTCGCGCATGCTCATATTTTTAGACTCTATTCAACAGGCGTGTTTTTTCACTTAACTGGCACATGATCATATTTTTAGACTCCATTCTGTAGGCGTGTTTTTTCACGTAACTCGCACAGGCTCATATTTTTAGACTCCGATCAGAAGGCGTGTTTTTTCACCTAACTCGAACATGCTCATATTTTGAGACTCCATTCAATAGGCATGTATTTTCTCTTAACTCTCACATGGTCATATTTTGCGACTTCATTCGACAGGCGTGTTTTTTCACTTAACTCGCACATGCTCATATTTTTCGACTCCATTCAACAGTTTTTTTCACTAAAATCGCATATGCTCATATTGTTAGACTCCATTCAACATTCGTGTTTTTTCACTTAACTCGCACATGCTCATATTTTTAGACTTCATTCAACAGGCGTGTTTTTTTCACTTAACTCGCACATGCTCATATTTTTAGACTCCATTCAACAGGCGTGTTTTTTCACTTAACTCGCACATGCTCATATTTTTAGACTCCATTCAACAGGCGTTTATTTGTACTTAATTCGCACATGCTCATGTTTTTAGATTCCATTCAACAGCCGTGTTGTGTCGAGTTTCAACCTTTGCAAGCTTAGCGGGGTCCATTTCAAGACGAACACTAATAACGAAGAGCTCTTCATGAAATTCCTCGCAAAAGGAGGTCACTTCACCTTGTGTTTTGAGGATAGGGCCAAGCCCTTCCTTGACTAATGACCGTTGCTGTGGAGCTCAGTGTGGAGTCTTGAGAAATGTCTGGGCAACAGAGGATGGATCTTGTAAACATTCTTAATCGCGGGAAAACTGGAGACTCAAAAGAGGACATGAAAAGTTATGACTCCTTTGTTGAGGTCATTTGCTCGGTAAACATTACCTGCTCAGGGAACGACAAAGTTATTACACTATTATTTGTTGTTCGGGGGAACGATAATGTTTATTACCCAATTAATTGCTGCTCAGGACGTGGTAAAGTTATTGCACTATTATTTGTTGCGTTTGGAACGACATATTTATTGCACCATTGTTTGCGGTTCATTGAACGGCAAAATTATTATACAATTATTTTCTGTTCATTGAACAGCAAAATTATTACTCAATTATTTGATGTTTATTAAAGTGCAAATTATAACACAATTATTTGCTGTTTATTGAACCAGCAAAGTTATTACACAATTATCTGCCGTTTATTGTACGGCAAAATGATTACACAATTATTGGCTGTTCTTTGAGCAGCCAAATTATTAAACAATTGTTTGCTGTTTATTACGCAGAAAATTATTCCACAATTATTTACTGCTCTGAACACGACAAAATTACTACTATTTAATATAGTATTTAAACTCCTCTACATAACGTATCATGCATTTGGTCTCAACACCGACTATTTAATATAGTATTTATACCCCTCTTCACAACGTATCATACATTTGGTCACAACACCGACTCTTTCAAGTTTTGAAGCGCTTCATTTTTTTATAGTGTTGGAAGTGGCAACTTTTAATTTGATTCCGTGTGTCGGTGAAGGTGGCGATGGTGGCGAGACTCAGGAACCATTGAAAGAACTTTGGCCACCAGAGGGCCTTGCTCGTTCGAGCGGTCCTGCCAGTGGTGCATGGGAGGAGGCACCTGCAGTGTTGGAGCCAACACTGAATTGCGAAGATTCTCCAATCAATTTGTCCAAATTCGGCTTATGGAAATCAGATAAAGTATTTATTATATTTAGATACAGTATCGTGGTTAACGAAGCTGCTGGGGTCATTAATGGCCTTAATGGTGCGGGATGGAGCACTAAGGCATAAATGGGCAGATTTATTGACGACGATCTAGAGTTATAGTACGACAACATTACCCAAACATTTTATGGCTTAAGTGACGTAATGTGTTGAGGGTCTTGTCAGTGACTATAAATTCGAGCTCTTTAAAATTTGTATGTGAAAACGCCAGATACAATGAATTACCTTTTTTTAACAATTAGCTTGAACTGAAGGAGGTTATATAAGTTATTCGCGGCATCTTGCTAACTTCGACGAGTTGTTATTCTTGGCATGTATTCACATAGCACACCCATAAGGTGGCTGGCATACAGGGGTAACATCATTAACTTTAATTACATATTTGTGCACAGTTGAGTAATTTTTCCCTTTCTTTGTTACCCTGCAGCCGTCAGAAAAGTATCAGGAAAACAGTAGGGCCCATTTTTCAGACAAAGAAGATGTATTGCGTTATTTCTTCGCTCATATAACCGTTTTCAGAAACATTCCTAACTTAACTATAGGCTTGCATTTGCTAATGGAAGCCGAACAATAGTGTACTTGCGTAAGTATATATTACATGGATGTGTGCCCATTTGATAAAGCTCGAAAAGATGATCAACTTCTGAACCACCGTATTGGAGGATAACCCGGCAGTTGCCTACTAGTCCAGATGCAATCCAATTAAATTTGTATTAAATTGTCCACACATCAAATTGACAAGAAAATTGAATTTCATCCATAGTATATTGTTGAATTTTTCTACTTAATCTCCGGTCAGACAGCTAAATTTTCCAATAAATGCAAAATTCCTTTGCCAGCAACAGTCATTTAAAAAAAATCACGACTCTTTATTTGCTGGGAACAGCCGTAACACATGTTGTCCTGTATAATCAGAAGGCAGCTCGTAACTCTCAAAAACATCTCCTAAACACTTGGCCAACTGAAAAGACGTTTGTGTACTCACGTTCAAAGAAAACTCGCTGCGTGTTAATTAACGCTTTGTTGGTCGTGTTGATTGAAGAACAGGTGGCTCTGAAGCGATTCTCAGTATTTCTCTTATGCTAATGATATTTAAATTGGCGTTGTCCTTAGTGGCTGCTCAGGACACTACACTAGATGCTGCGTTTGTGGCTAGGAGGAGGGTACCAAACAGCGCTTCTTTGTGGTCCACTAGCTGTTAATATAAATGCTGCTACTCCTTAACTAGTTTAGTTCACGTAATATAATGATTAACTTGAAGAAGAAGAGCTGTCATGCCGGTTAGATGGAAGAGGTTGATGATGAAGATGTTGCTTATATTGCCTAGTGATGCTGCAACACGGCATGACTTGGGTCACTTGACTGGGAGCGGGCGGGTGATGTATTATTCCGTAATAATTATGAAGTCTTATGATTGTTAGAGAAAATCTTGACCGCAACCGTGCGGTAGGCCGAGCAATAATTTAAGCACCACGATAGAACAAGTCACTGAAGATACACCATGCTGGTTAGATAAGCTTTAGAGTTGATGGCTGTGCCATGGATTGGCTTCCGCTGTTTCGACAGGTTGCAGCAGCGGTATAACCATGGTAATTCGCGTTCCCTGCTCATCAAGAGATCATCTATTGAATACATGGCTGCTCATATATTCTAAAAGTATTTGTATTCATCTAAGCGTTGCGGATTTGTTGTACAGCTGAAACATGCCACTGCCGCCGTAAGATTACGTTACAATTTACAGTATCTATTCGACAAGTCCCGCTCATATTTTCTTGTCCCTTTCAATTGCTTATGGTGTTGACACTAATGTTGGTTCCAACACCACCGAAGCTGTTGTTATCAAACCCATGCACTTGCAGAAGGCGACCAGAACTTGCTTCTTGCCCCCTTCCTCCAGTTCCTTGCCTCGAGATCACACTGGCCATCAAGCTCTGGTTTCTACCTGTCCATGTCTGGCTCAGGGCGGCTGGGAAAAGAAATCGGTCGGGATGATCTGCAGCTTACCAGAGACTTTTAGTGGATGAGAGAAAACAACATAGATTTTTTTTGGAAGGGGGAGTGGGGTTCTCAACGTTGACTTTATTGGTGTGTAGCTGCTTTTATTTTATGATGCTTTAAACTCTATGGCTAGTTTGATATGGCTTCCGCGATCCTTGAATTGCATGTCAGATAATACATGGCACATAATTTCGAGACAAAAATAAAAGGGATATATATCACGCATCTTATACGACAACAAAGTGGTGTCTGAACTGGGTTAGATTGGTGTATCCTGCTGTACTAGGCTTAACGGTCAATAGAAATATCTTAGTTCCCCGTGGCTTGCAATGTTTGAATAGTTATTTTATAATAAAAAAAATGTATCCAGTTTTTTCTCTCTTCATTTGCTTATGTTCTTCGAAAGCACTTCATTTGAACCATCAATTAACCGCTTTTTCAACGCATTCCTATAGTTGAGGCACCTTCAGACATTACTACCAAGTGTCTCCATGCATCCTCATGGCGCAGTGAATAGGTTTTGCGGACAGCTTCCTTTGAGCGACACTGCCTCCAGCCCGACACTGCCCCCAGCCCAACGCTGACAAACTGCCTTCATTGAGCAAATTCTTTCACTGGACGTTGCGTAAGTGGTTCCCTGTTTAGCTAAGCAAATCTTTCAAAAAACAGGCATAGTAGCAGCGATCAGTGTTGAGCGTCCTTTGAAGGAATGGCATAGCAACAGCAATCAGTGTTGAGCGTCCTTTGAAGGAATGTCATAGCAACAGCAATCAGTGTTGAGCTTCATTTAAAGGACGGGCATAGCAACAGCGATCAGTAGTAGGTAGGACTGCGAAAACCGCTTTCTAGAGTCATTTTGGTGGGTGGGGGTAGGACGCGATGCATGCACCTTGACTCACCGAGCGTACGGGGGTGCGCGCAGAAACGGGGGAGGGCGGGGG
>SDVV010020756.1:0-13262 GCA_016164225.1 Gammarus roeselii | reverse complement strand
GAGCGTGCAATGAACAGGCGTGAGTGGAGAATGGTTGTGAATGGTTAATTTTGACGCTGCTCTGATGTGCTTTCCCGCCCTTGGCATCCCGCTGTCGGAATGGTCGTGGGTGGGGGGACCCGGCCATTATGACGCGGCGGGGGTAAACCAGTGAAAACTGTGGGCCCTGCTGCTGACGACGGTTCCTCGGTACATTCGGGACCCAGAGTGTAAGTTGAGGGGCTACCGGCCGGACCCTTTAGCACAAAAGGGCTAAGTTGTGTGAATGTGAGCGTGTGAGGGTGTGAGGTGCGCCTTGCCGTCGGCCACCCCCCTTTCTGGGGGATGCGGCCTAGTGTCTGTATCTGTATCTCAAGAACATACAGTACGGTGGCCGCAAGCGCTACTCCACGACAAGCCACCTTGTGCGACTTGAATCAGACATTTGACGGGCTTTCATTCGCGGGGAATATGTGGTTTAAATATTCTCCGTCGTTGAAAAAGCACGACGTTGAAAAAACATATAACTACCTGGAATATCGGTATCATGAAGGATCTCCATCGCAAAGGCCTGAGAGGCCACCTACCACATTTCATACACAATTTCTGCAAAATTATACTTTCAGGGTCAAGGTCGGCGACATCCTGTCCTGTCCCTATCGTATCCGCAAGAAATTGGCGTCTCCACAGGGAAGCGTCCTCAGTGTCACTCTTTTTATTCTAAAAATTGGCCTGCAAGCCGACATTCTTCCGCGTGACGGAAGACTGCTCTCATCACAATACGTGGAAAAACTACAAATAAGCTACAGGCACCCTAGCCTTTTAACACAATTCAACATGAACTCCAAAAGTATCTAAACCTAGTCGGGAACTAGGCTTCCTTAGCGGATTCCGATTCTCGCCCTCTAAAACTAAAAGCATGCACTTTACCCTTATGCCCGGCTTACTCCTGCAACCAGCCATATTTCTTTACAACACCCCTCTGGTATACAAAGAATCGATAAAATTCCTGGCCCTTGTGTGGGACCCTAAACTCGCGTGGCGATTCCAAATTACAGCCCTGGAGATAGGCTGCAAAAGGTCAACGGGACTTATGCTCTCGGTTGAAATGTTGGTGCTGAGTGAGACGAAATTGAAAGGTAAGGGCGAATGTGAGTTTGGTATGGTACGGGTGAGAAAGTCAGGTGTGGATGAAGGTTAGGCACGAGAAGGTGCTGTCTTGATATTGAGTGATCGGTTGACTCGTAGCGCTACTGATTGGAAGGAGGTGTCCTCAAGATTGATGAGGGTGAAAGTTAAGTTAGGGGCATTTGTGAGCGCTTACGGACCTGGCAGCGAGAGGAGTGAAGAGGAGAGAGATCATTTCTGGACTGACCTGAGTGAGTGTATTGAGAGTTTTGGAGGTCATTTCAATGTAGTTGTACTCGGTGACCTTAATGCGAGAGTTTGAGATTTAGTGGTGGAGAATGTGATAGGAAGGTATGGCGTTCCCGGTAGAAATGACAGTGGAGAAAACCTGATGGGTCTTTGTGTGGAGCAGGAGTTAGTGGTCGGGAACAGTTTGTTCAAGAAACGAGATATCCACAAGTACACATGGGTAAGGATGGCCCGTGGCGCAGTGGTGGAGAGAGCACTGAAGAATTTTGTGCTGATGTCGAGGAGAGTCGTGGGGAGGCTGTTGGTTGCGCGGGTGTTGAGAGGGGAGGGTGGAGGAGTGTCTGACCATCTGCTGGTAGAAGGTAGATTAAGAGTGGAGCAGAAGTGAAAGGGCAACTCACGAGTGGGCGGAGGAAGAGAGGTAGTGAAAGTGAGTGGACTGAATGTGAGAAGTAGAGCCGAGAAGTTCCACCAGGCGTTGAGGGAAGAATATGACAACGTGAGAGGACAGGACCTGAGAGATGTGAAGGAAGAATGGGAGAGGCTAGGTTATGCGTTGCTGAGATGTGCGAAGAAGGTGTGTGGTGCGCGCCATGTGGGCTGGTGCAGAAAGTTGAGAGTGGTGGAACGAGGAGGTCAAACTGGCGGTGGCACGGAAATGAGCGTTTGAGGAGTGGTTACAGGTGAAGTCGGTGGCTTATGAAAGCTACAAAGAGAGGAGAAACGAGGTGAAGCGGGTGGTGAGGAGAGCCAAGAGGGACGCTGATGCCAGGTGGGGCAGACGTTGTGCCAGAATTTTGAGAACAAAAAGATGTTCCTGGAAAGGGATGAAGAAGGTAAGAGAGGGAGAGACCGGAAAGGAGGATGTGGTGAAAGATGAAAACGGCCAGTTGTTGTTGGAAAGTGGTGATGTACGGAAGAGGTGGGCCGAGTATTTTGATGAGTTGTTGAATGTTGAGGATGACAGAGAGGCTGACATTGTTGCTGTGGGTGGTGGTGCTCGGATGTCAGTTTTAGGAGGAAGACTTGTGGCGGACATAACCAGGGAAGAAGTGCAGGAGGCGGTGGAGGTGATGAAAGCAGGGGAAGCCCCCTGGTTTGGATGGCGTTGCGACCGAGTGCCTGAAGAAGGGTGGAGTAACGATTGTCGAATGGTTGGTGAGGTAACTGAACTTGTATTTTGTGGCAGGCGTGGTACCGATTGAGTGGCGCAGTGCCTGCATTGTTCCGCTATATAAGGGCAAAGGAGATTAAAATGTATGCTGCAACTCGAGAGGTATCAGTCTGTTCCGTGTGGTTGGTAAGTTATACGGGAGAGTGCTGATCAAACTGATTAGACTGTATGGACTGCGCAATTGGAGAGGAACAGGGTGGTTTTAAGAGTGGTAGAGGGTGCGCCGATCAGATTTTTACAGTGAGACTGGTCTTAGAGAAGTACCTTGCAAAGGGAAAGGACGTGTTCTGGGCTTTCATGTATCTGGAGAAGGCATACGACAGAAAGCAGTGCAGAGTTTCTATGTTGGTAGCCGAGCATGTGCCAGAGTGGGAAGAGAGGTGAGTGATTGGTTCTCAATGAAAGTGGGACTGAGACAAGGCTGCATGATGTCTCCCTGACTGTTTAATATCTATATGGATGGAGTGGTCAGGGAGGTGCACGCGAGTGTGCTGAGTCGTGGCTTGGAGCTGTTGGAAGCGAATGGGCAGAGTTGGCAGCTGAGACAGTTGCTAATTGCGGATGATACGGCCCTGGTTGCGGATTCAGAGGAGAAGCTATGTAGGCTAGTGTCTGAGTTTGGTAGAGTGTGTGAGAGGAGGAAGCTTCGAGTGAACGTGGGTAAAAGTAAAGTAATGAGATGCTCGAGGACGGTCGATGCGAGCAGAATTAGTGTCTTTCTAAATAGAGACTTGTTGGAAGAAGTTCAGTGTTTTAAGTATCTAGGCTCCCATGCGGAGAAGACTGAATTAGTGGAAACTGAGGTGAAGTTGCGAGTGCAGGAGGGGTGTAAAGTGTTGAGTGCACTGAACAGCGTAATGAGCTGCAGGATGGTGGGGATGGAAGCAAAGAGAAGGCTGTATGAGGGTGTCGTTGTGCCAATTGTGCTGTACGGAGCTAAGACCTGGGGGTGAGAGCGGAGGAGAGGAGAAGGTTGAATCTTTTCGAGATGAAATGTTTGAGGAGCAGGGCTGGAGTGTCGCTGAAAGACAGGTTCACTAACGACGTGGTTCGCATCAGAACGGAGATGGTTAGAGGACAGAGTTGATTTGCGTGTTCCGATATGGTTTGGGCACATGGTGAGGACGGATGAAGGGAGATTGGTGAAAAGGTATTGAAGTCAGAGGCGAGTGGACGTAGGCCTAGAGGGAGACCGAAATTTGGGTGGATGGATGGTGTGAAGCAGGCGTTAGGAAGGAGTGACGTGAGTCTTAAGGTAGCGAGAGAGCGCGCACTGGATAGGCGTGAGTGTAGAATGATAGTGAACGGCCGAGTTTTGATGCTGCCCTGATGTGCTTTCCCGCCCAAGGCATATCGTTTAGAGTCGGGATGGTCGTGGGCGGGAGGGGGGCGAGCCTGGTCATGACGCGGCAGGGGTAAACCAGCCACGCTGTCGGGTCCTGCTGCCGACACTGACCTCGAACCGCACTCATGACTCGGATTGTGTGTTGCGGGGTCCCCGGCCAAACCCTTATGCGCAAAAGAGCTAAGGTGAGCGAGTGTTAGTGTATTAGTGCGTGAGGTGCGCCTTGCCGTGGCAACCCCCTTGCTGGGGGATTTCGGCCTAGTGTCTGTCTGTCTGTCTGTATCTGAGTGCTCTCACTCTGCTGAAATCTCCTGCACTATGAGCACCATGCTTTCCGTAAAATGCAACACGATCTCTTCACTATGTCCGCGACGGGTCAAGCGGTCGAATTCTGCTGGATCCCTGGACACGTGGGAATAAGAGGAAATGAGCTTGCACATTCCTTCGATAAACTGGCGTCACTCATCAAGCTCAATTTATCACCATATATAACCGAGACTGGTTCCTCATCATCAACTCTCATATAACAACCCGATGGACTGACTTGTGGCAACAGAGTGGACATACGATGCTTCATTGAACACTCGGCCGGAGAATGAGAAACCAAGTTCTCCAACAGAAGAGACCAAGTGTTCAACCGCTTATTCACGGGATACACGTGAATAACTCACAACCACCTAATGGATGTAGACACCCCACCATGCCTCTGTTGCCAAAAAGGGACAATCAGTGTGAAAGTTATGGATTACAATACACTCGCAGCAGCCCGACGAGCTATCACAACCTACAAAGCCTGCTCACTGACCCAATTTACCGGAAAAACAAAACTGATCGCTTTCGGAAAAATGCGTGACTATATGAAGCTGTGTTAAACGAGCTGCGTTCAAATCCTCTCCGTTCCTGATCGCACCAGCGTGATTACACATCAGCGTAGAAGTGTTGACTTGACTTAATCGTTTCAACATCTTTTATTCGCGCACGAAGGTGTGCGAGCCTTCCAGAATTGACAGATGTTAGTGCCCTAGGGGGGAGCGGGCTATTACTCGTGTTGAGGTTCCGGTGAAAATGAGGTTAAAAAAAAATTCAGCATGTCACTCTGACCACACCTCTCGAACACTTCATCTCGAACATTCCGTATTCTCCTTTCCACTCTCGTCCTCTACGTCTTAGCCCCGTAGAACACGGAGCACAACTAGGTATACCCCATAAAACACCCTCTTTTCTTCCATACGCAATGTCCTCCAGCTTATCATACACTTTAATGTACCCAATTCTTTTCACAAAATTCAATTCAAAATACTACGGAAAGGACGGTGTTGTCGCTTTCGAATGCTCTTTTAAAAGCGATCACCCACCAAGCGACTCAGCTGCTGTTTGTCAATGGTCTTCGTAGGGGTGACGTTGCAATAACTAGTGTTGGGCATGGCACAATTATGCATATAAGTAAATTTCCCAATTACGTTATCCGGATTTCAAGAGATGCATTGCGACAAAGTAACTGAAAATATATCTGGACATAGCTTGGTAGTGTTTTGGCTATCACTGGCAGGAACCTTGACGAGGCAGTGTGGTGGCAAAGGCTTCGGAGCTGGGTTTGATGATGAATATTGCCAAGGAATAGTGAAAGCCAAATGATTGCATTCAATAAGGCAGATTAAAACTGACAGAAAATATAGTGGATCTAGTGGCAAAATATTCACATGAAGTTTATCATCGGCACTTTAACATAGACACTTAAACATTGATAGCTACTTGAACGTTGATACTTGAACGTTGATCCTTTAATATTGATGCTGGTCATTTATCACTGCGGTTGAGGGGATAGTTTTCCCGCATTACTTTTACTTGCTCTTTATCCTTTACAGCGATGTTGGTAACGCATTTTCAACTTCTCCACCCTTGGCACGAAGCTCACAACAATATTTAGCCCAGTTGGCATGACACGAGCATCAATGTTGCTAGTCTTTTTTCCGCCAGAACTCAGATATGTTCTGGAAGCCGACGGTGGCTGTGGAGGGCGACGTGGGCACCTTTCTGAGGGACCTCAGTGCTGCAGTAGCGGGATACAACACCGACGCAGACTGGGTGAAGAAACTGGCTGCCAGGGACGAAGAAAAGGAAGTGGAGAATGCCAAGGTGAGAGCGAAAAGTGCAACGCAAAGGGCTTGATCAATATGTTCGTCTCTGCAGGCATTACTGTGGTCAGGCTGGCTTTGTTGTACAGCCAGTAGCAATAATTGTTATTCAAAAAGAAATTGAGATGACAATAAGAGAATGCTCACAGTGATACAGGCTTTAGTAAGAGTGGGCAATTGCTCCATATAATCGAGAAACGGGCTATATTTTTTTGTATTGCCCGGTTCTCTTTCATCAGTCATCTCGTTATCCAATAATTTTCATATCACCAGATGGGCGCCGTAACTCCAGAGCACCACCTTAACCCCATTAAGCTGTTCTGTGAGCTGGAGGAGGTGCTGCCCGACGACGCTGTACTGGTGGCGGATGGCGGAGACTTCGTGGCCACGGCCTCATACGTTCTCAGGTTGGCTTGTCTTTGCATCTCGATGGACTGATTATTTGGTTAACAAAAAAGTTACTTGTGTAGTACGCCTCCAAAGAAATGTCGAGAACTGGTCACCTGTGGTATGATTTGGATATTCATTAAATCATTCTCGAATAGCCTAGTAATTGTCTCTAGTTTGTCTAATGTTTTGGGATAAAATAAGCTGGGTGACCTTAATGCGAGAGTTGGAGATGTAGTGGTGGAGAATGTGATGGGAAGGTATGGTGGAGAAAACCTGATAGGTCTGTGTATGGAGCAGGAGTTAGTGATCGGGAACAGTTTGTTCAAGAAACGAGACTGCAATGGTCAACTGTTCTACTCAATCATTTCACATAAATACATTTTTCTGTGTATGGGTTTTACAGCGTAGGTAGGGGAAGCCAGGGGTGCCAGGGTTTAGAAGGGCCTCAAACAGGTCCCAAAGTTCTCGAGGGGGTCCCTAAGGGTCTCAAGGGTGTCTCCAAGGGCCCCAGAAGGTTTCCAAGTGGATCCGTCCAAATCCTCCTGGTCTTCCGAGTCCCCCGGGTTCCCGAAATCCCTGTGTCCCTTGAGTCCTCCGGGCCCCGCGAGTACCCCCCTCCCTCCCCTCCCGGGTCACCTAGTCTCAGCCAGCCTCTGTTCGTCTCGACGTGTCGCCCCACCAGTCGACTCGTCTCCACTCGCCTCAGCCTGCCTCCACTCGCCTCGTCCCCTCCACGCACAGTGCCATTCAAGACTTTCGCTCTCTAAGATCAACGTAATCATCATTTCACCATTTAGCCATCAAAACGCCTAGCTGTGCTCAGGCATTTATTAGGCCCCCAGGAACAGCGCAAATTCTCCCACCGTGGGTTGGACTAGACTAACTAACACACCGCATAGTCCACCTAGGGCCCCTGCGGGCGTCTAACGATACATAATTCTGTAATCAATACAAAATAGATCACCATGAAAAAAGGGCAGAGAAAAATAATAGAGGCCAAGCAAGAAGAAATAATGAAGTTATGAAATAAAGTGTTGAAGATCTATAAATAAATAGTCATCCATCCACCCCAAGAGAAGTGGTGTAAGATGAAAACGGCCAGTTGTTGTTGGAAAGTGGTGATGTACGAAAGAGGTGGGCTGAGTATTTTGATGAGTGGTTGAATGTCGAGGATGACAGAGAGGCTGACATTGTTGCTGTGGGTGGTGGTGCTCGAATGCCAGTTTTGGGAGAAAGACTTGTGGCGGACATTACCAGGGAAGAGGTGCAGGAGGCGGTGGACGTGATGAGAGCAGGGAAAGCCCCTGGTTTGGATGGCGTTGCGACCGAGTGCCTGGTCATTCTATTCCTGGTTGTGGTTGAACTAGTACAGACACACACACTCTAACATTCACTTACCGGTTCTAACTATTCTCCTTTTGGGTGGCAAATAACAGCTAAGTTGCGCTTTTTCTTCCATGCAACCTTTTTCTAAGACTATTCATTCTTCTTCTCCTTTCTATTCTTGCTGTTCTCATGCGTGAAATTCCCTATACCTAGTGTAGATCTCATGCATGGGATCCCCGTTTTCTGTCTCTCCTTCATCTTCCCTCTCAGCAGGTGTTGGAGCGCGTAGCCCGCACCTTAAAGACTACTGCGGATCCTTGGTGCTCTGAAGCAGGGTAGGTAGTGCGTTAGTCCTCCTTACTGCCATCCGGGAAGTACTGGAACCATATGGTCTCAACACCTTAGGAGTTCCTGTACCTCCTGTGGCACCCGTGCATAGCATAGACGTTCGCCGCGTAAAGGACTTTGACTTTGCGCAGTAGTAAACCCTAACTTGAACATTGAAAAAGAAGAAAAATAAAAAACAAACTTGATGCAGCACTGTTTGCTGGTTTGACATTCGACGCCAGAAGGACGATGACTCTAGCGCGCTAGAAAGCCTCGTCCCTCTAATCTGAACTAGGAATATTTTTCGTCAGTTGATTTATTTTGGTGAAATAGACCCGAAGATGTGCGAGAGAAGGCCTTGATATCTCGTCCTTCTTTCTTGGACTTGTAAATGTATAACCAACAAATATTTAAATTCAAATTAAATGTCGATTGTTTGTGATTTCACGTTTGCATTCCAAATGTTACTATCCTAGCATTAGTATGGAAAAATGATATGGTCGAACGCTATTTACCTCGAGGACTGTCAATGCGAGCAAAATTAGAGTCACCTTGAATGGAGAGCTCTTGGAGGAAGTTCAGTGTTTTAAGTATCTGGGCTCCCATGTGGGGGGGTGTAAAGGGTTGGGTGCACTAAAGAGTGAAATGAGCTGTAGGACGTTGGGGACGGAAGCAAAGAGAGGGCTGTATGAGGTAGTTGTTGTTCCAACTGTGCTCTACTGAGCTTAGACTTGGGGGGTGAGAGCAGAGGAGAGGAGAAGGTTGAATGTTTTCGAGATGAAATGTTTGAGGAGCATGGCTGGAGTAACGCTTAGAGACCAGATCACCAACGACGTGGTTAAAATTAGAACAGGGATGATGAAGTTGGAGGACAGATTAGATTCGCGTGTTCTGAGATGGTTCGGGCACATGGAGAGGATGGAAGGGAGATAAGTGAAAAGGGTGATGAATGCGGAGGCGAGTGGTTGCAGGCCTGGAGGTAGACCGAAGTTTGGCTGGATGGATGGTGTGAAGCAGGCGTTGGGAAGGAAAGACATGAATGTGGAGGTGGCGAGAGAGAGCGCAATGAACAGGCGTGAGTGGAGAATGGTTGTGAATGGTTGATTTTGACGTTGCTCTGATGTGCTTTCCCGCCCTTGGCATCCCGCTGTCGGGATGGTCGTGGGTGGAGGGGGCCGGCCATTATGACGCGGCAGGGGTATACCTGTGAAAACAGTCGGGCCCTGCTGCTGACAACGGATCCTCGGACTGTACTTGTGACCCAGAGTGTATGTTGCGGGGGTACCGGCCGGACCTTTCAGCACAAAAGAGCCAAGTTGTGTGAGTGTGAGCGTATGAGGGTGTGAGGTGCGCCTTGCTGTCGGCCCCCCCCCTTTCTGAGAGATGCGGCCTAGTGTCAGTATCTGTTCACCTCACCTAGGAATAAAATGACGTCGGGAGACTCCCCTGATCCGTCTGCTCCTGCGCGGTTTTAAATTCGCTCTCTTCATGGGCGCCGAAGCTTGACTGTGGAGGCAGCACGAGAGCGTGCAATAAATGAGCGAGAGCTGAAAATGGTTGTGCACGGATGATTTTTTTTACGCTGCTCTGATATGCTCTTCCGCCTTTGGTATCTCATTGAGAAACGGGATGTTCGTGGGTAGGGGGATTCGGTCACTTTGACGCGGCATGGGTAAACCAGTCACACCTTCGAGCCCTGCTACTGACACTGGCCTCTGACTGCACTTATGACCCAGAGTGTTGGTTGCGGGGTCTTCCGGCAATGTTGTGTGTGAGGAGTGTTAGGCGTGCCACTCGCCGTCCTTGAGTATTCGGCCTAGTGTTTGTATCTGTGTCTTCTCAGGAAGGGTGAGAGGTGGGGTGATGCGTCTGCTCAACAAGTTTGTCCTCAGCGGGTGCAAGTGTGGGAAACCTGTCTCGAAGCAATATTTTCCATCGCCGCAGCGTTTCAGCCTTTGGCCTACAGACACGATGGTCATGGGCCTCTACACCACCTCGGCGGGAGATGTGATCCAGGCACAACATAGAACGCCTGCCAAAATGAATGCACAACAATTTGCATTAGTTTTTGGTTTTAATTTCAGGTTTCTTTCTTTTTGTTTGGTAGACCTTATAAAAAGCTACACCAGGTAATATTTTCAGTGTTGAAATGCCCTTGATCCAGGTAGCACCTACTTATGCTGGCTCTTAACCATCGTATTATCATATGTCCACCAATACCACTACTGGAGCAACAACCTGTTTCTGGAGTGATGTATAAACAAAACGTGTATTTACGTTGAATATAAGAAAAATCGATCGTGAAAGAGCTACTATCGAGAAGCATAATGTGTCTTGGAAGCAATGAGAGAGCAGTTGTCTCCACTGTGCTGAACGTAGGTGAGACTTGGGAATGGGTGAGAGCAGAAGAGAGGAGAACATTGAATATTTCGAGATGAAATGTTTGAGGGGCATGTCGCATGGCTGGAATGACGATGAGAGACAGGATCAATAACAATGCTGTTCAAATTAGACCGAAAATGGTGAAGAAATCAGAGGACAGAGTAGATTCGCATGTTCTGAGAGGGTTCAGTCATATAGTGAGGAAAAAAAGTGTGATGAAGGCAGAGGTGAGTGGACGTAGTCCTGCAGGTAGACCAAAGTTTGGGTGAATGGGTGACGTGAAGCAGGCGTATGATGGGAGATTGTTGAAGAGGGTGATGGAGGCGAAGATGAGTGGATGTAGGCCTGCAGATAGACCAAAGTTAGGGTATATGGATGACGAAGCAGGCGTTAGGAGTGTGTAGGTAGCGTGACCGGTGAATGGAGTTTTTTTTGACGCTGCCCTGCTGTATTTTCCGCCCTTGACATCGAGTTGAGGAACTTATTGGGCGGGGGAAGGGGCGGTCATTATGACGCAGCAACGACAAACAACCGTCACACTGTCCGTCCCTGCTGCTGACACTGAGCTCTGACCGCTTTCATGACCCGAAGTGTGTGTTGCAACCGTGATGTGCGCCTTGTCGTCGGCCGCCCCCTTTACTGGGCGATTTGGCCTAATTTTGTATCTGTATTATGTCATCTCGCTCTTGCAACTGGTGCTGCATTACGAAAAGAACCCCGCTGACCATGCTATTATCTACAGGCTGGAATGCTAGAATCTGAAACAGTTGACAGTGTAAACAGTTTGAACAACTTGTTGGTGATGAAACTTGGCGACCTCGTGTGCTGCTCCTACTTGACATCAGGAAGGCTATCCGCCACCACTAGGAAGCAGATTTTCTACGACTGCGAGATCCCTAGTGTAGTGCCTGGATGCCTTATCTCCACTGCCTGTGTTGTCGGGAAAGGTGGTGCAAGATTCCTTTCGTATTCTAAGGATCGTTGGGGTGGATGGATGATGATTCATTTTATAGATCATTAACACTTTAGTATTTTATTATTTATTATTTCGTGTGCTCTATTATTTATATGTGCCCTTTTTTCATAGTGATCAATTTTGGATTAGTTATATAATTATGTATCGTTTGACACCCGCAGGGGCCCTAGGTGGACTATGCGGTGTGTTAGTTAGTCTAGTTTTTTTAACCTACGGTGGCAGAAATTGCGCTCTCCCGGGCGCCTAATAAATGTGCGAGCACAGCTAGGCGTTTTGATGGCTGAATTGTTGAAATAATGTTGTTGTTGATCTCAGAGAGTGGAAGTTTTGAATAGCACTGTGCGTGGAGGGGACGAGGCGAGTCGAGGCAGGTTGAGACGAGTAGAGACTAGTCAGCTGGCGAGGCGATGAGTCGAGACGAACCGAGGCTGGTTGAGACTAGGTGACACGGGAATGGGGGGGGTAGTCGTGGGACCCGCGGGACTCAAGGGACCCGGGGGTTTCGGGAACCCGAGGGACTTGGAAGACCAGGAGGATTTGGGGGGACCCACTTGAACCCTTCCGGGGCCCTTTAGGGACACCCTTGAGACCCTTTTGGACCCCCCTTGAGGAAGTTTGGGACCCGCTTGAGGCCCCTCCGAACCCTAGGACCGGTGCTTCCCTCTCCCTACGCTGTAAAACCCATTCACAGAAGTTTATATTTATATATGATTTGTTGAGTAGAACAATTAATTATTGCAATGTGCGGATTACTGGCACAGAGGGCGAGGGTCGCGTCGAGGCTGGTCGAGGTGCGTCGAGATCAGTCGAAACATGTTGAGGCGAGTCGAATTGATCGCGACGAGCCGAGACTGGCCGAAATGATCCGAGACAAGCCGAGATGAGCTGAGACGAGGGACCCAAGGAGCTCGGGAGACTTCGGTTACCCTCCAGGATTCGTTGGGCTCTTTTGGGACCCGAGGTACCTCAGCCACCCCACTCCCACCCTAAAATGCTTGAGAGATTTTTTTTTGTTATTACAGTCCACATGATTACTAGCACAGAGGGAAAGAGCCACGTCGAGGCTGGTCGTGGTGTGTCGAGATCAGTCGAAACATGTTGAGGCGAGTCGAGTTGATCGCGACGAGCCGAAACTGGCCGAAATGATTCGGGACAAACCAAGACGAGCTGAGACGAGGGGTTTCAAGGGCCCGAGGAGCTCAGAAAGACCCGGGAGACATTGGTTATCCTGCGGAATTCATCGGGCTTTTTTGGAAGGAGGGTACTCGTGGGACCCGCGGGACTCGGGGTTTCGGGAACACGGGGGACTTGGAAGACCAGGAGGATTTGGGGGGAACCACTTGGACCCTTCTGAGGCCCTTTGGGACACCCTTGAGACCCTTTGGGACCCTCTTGAGAAACTGTAGGACCCACTCGAGGCCCCTTTAAATCCTGGAACCTTTGCTCCCTCCTCCCAAATCTGCGGTAAACCTACTCTGTATCAATGTTGAACCTACTCTGAATCTACGCGGAACCTGCTCAGAATCTACGTTAAACCTACTCAGAATCTACGTTAAACCTACTCTGAATCTATGTTAAACCTACTCTGAATCTACATTGTACCTACTCTGAATCTACGTTGATACAGATACAGACACCAGGCCGCATCCCCCAGAAAGGGGGGTGGCCGACGGCAAGGCGCACCTCATACGCTCACACTCACACAACTTAGCCCTTTTGTGCTAAAGGGTCCGGCCGGTAGCCCCTCAACTTACACTCTGGGTCCAGAATGCACCGAGGAACCGTCGTCAGCAGCAGGGCCCGACAGTTTCCACTGGTTTACCCCCGCCGCGTCATAATGGCCGGGCCCCC
>SDVV010020755.1:0-13263 GCA_016164225.1 Gammarus roeselii | reverse complement strand
AGGTAGACCGAAGTTTGGGTGGATGGATGGTCTGAAGCAGGCGTTGGGAAGAAGAGACATGAATTTGGAGGTGGCGAGAGAGCGTGCAATGAACAGGCGTGAGTGGAGAATGGTTGTGAATGGTTGATTTTGACGCTGCTCTGATGTGCTTTCCCGCCCTTGGCATCCCGCTGTCGGGATGGTCGTGGGTGGGGGGGCCCGGTCATTATGACGCGGCGGGGATAAACCAGTGAAAACTGTCTGGCCCTGCTGCTGACGACGGTTCCTCGGTGCATTCGGGACCCAAAGTGTAAGTTGAGGGGCTACCGGCCGGACCCATTAGCACAAATGGGCTAAGTTGTGTGAGTGTGAGCGTTTGAGGTGCACCTTGCCGTCGGCCACCCCCCTTTCTGGGGGATGCGGCCTAGTGTCTGTGTCTGTATCTGTATTCTCCACCCATAAACCTTTGGTGGTAGCTCTTCAGGAGATCAAACTCCGCGACACAGCCACCTTCTTTATCCCTCAATATGTCATACACCGTTGTGAAGGTCACAATAATGTGACTGCACACGGCGGAGTAGCACTTATGATCCATGGAAGCATATCGCATCACCTCCTCCCTCTGAGAACAGAACTCCAAGCTGTCGCAGTGAGGATATGTATCCTAAGACCTATTACAGTGGTATCTATCTACTCGTCACGAAACCACGACCTCACGGAGGCACCAGTGACCGATCTGCTTAACCAACTGCATCATTCCGTACTCCTCCTTGGATACTTCAACAGCTACCACGAAGTGTGGGGATGCGTGAAAACAGACCCCAGAGAAGTGATAATGGCCAACACCATAGACACTCACAACCTTGTTCTTCTCAACGACGGACAACCCACACGGATCACCCTCGAAAGCGAAACCATATCAATCTGGTCCCCTACTTTAGCTCCCCAACTTATTTGGGGAGTCCTGCCTTCAACACATGACAGTGATCACAACCCAGTTATCATATCGCTCCTTACTAACCGACCAAACAATCCTGACGCACAAGAACTTCGATTCAACTACCGGAAAGCCAGCTGGGAGGAATACTCGACACATGTCGCATGGTACGATGTGGAGGGCCTTCCCGAAGACATTTCAGAGCACGACCTAATCATACATCTATACGAAAAATTCCTAAGTGCAGCTACCGCATGCATTCCCCAATATTTACCCTCAACCTTTTTTCCAAAACCTTGGTGGTGCCCGGAGGTACAAGAAGCAAGGGATCGGCGTGACAGGATGTGCGAGGCCTTCCGCCGCGCACGTTCCCCCAGGAACCGGGTAGCCTGGAAAAGAGAAACTGCCATGTTCCGCAAACTTAGCGTGGAGAAGAAGCCAAAAAGCTGAACCCAATAAGTTAATGCAATCAATCGAAACACCCCTCTTTCCCAAGTGTGGGCAAAAATCAGACGTATCCAAGGTCGCCCCGAGCGACCTATCCACACACTAACGGACGGAGACACTCTATTCTTCATACGCGGACATCGCGGACGAACTAATTACGGGAAAAGATCCTACGAGAAAGTGAGCATATCGACTTCACTTCCGCAAATGAAGAATTCTACAACAAACCTTTCTCCATCCATGAACTACAACATGCATTGACCACACTCCGTGAAACCTCACCCGGGCCGGACCGAGTGCACATCAACATGATCAAACACCTTACTGACAACGCTCGCCAGCACCTACTAAATGTGTTCAATACGTTGTATTCAAATTCATTCTTTCCCAACCATTGACGGGAATCCGTAATTATCACGATACCCAAACCCGGAAAAAAATGTCACAGCGACCCACATAACTATCGTCCCATTGCCCTAACTAGCGTCCTATGTAAGACTATGGAAAGAAAGATAAACTCACGCCTAGTCGATTAACTTGAAATGCATGCAGGCCTTGACAACATCCAGTGCGGTGGCCGTAAGCGCCACTCCACAACGGACCACCTCGTATGACTAGAATCAGACATTAGACAGACCTTCGTCCGAAGAGAAAATGTGGTTTCCATATTTTTCGACGTTGAAAAAGCATACGACACTACGTTACGTGGAGAAATACGGGATCATGAAGGTTCTCCACCGTAATGGTTTGAGAGGTCGGCTACCACTTTTCATCCACCTATTTCTACAAAACCGCACCTTCAGGGTCAAGGTTGGCGACCATCAGTGTAAGTCATATCCGCAAGGCATGAAACAGGCGTCCCCCAGGGAAGCGTCATCAGTGTCACTCTTTTTATCCTCAAAATCGATCAGTTAGCCGACATTCTTCCCAGAGACGAAGACTGCTCTCATCACTATACGTGGACGACCTACAAATAAGCTACTGACACCCCAGCCTCATAACAATTCAACATGAACTCCAGAAGTGCCTAAACCTAGTCGGGAACTGGGCTCTCCTAAACGGATTCCGATTCTCGCCCTCTAAAACTAAAATCATGCACTTTACCCTTGCGCCCGGCTTACACCTGAAACCAGCCCTAACGCTGCACAACACCTAGCATACGAAGAAACGATAAAATTCCTGGTGCTAATGTGGTACCCTAAACTCACGTGGCGCACATCACAGCCCTGGCGACTCGCTGCCAAAGGTCGACAGGACTTATCCAATCGGTAACATCCCAGAAGTTAGATGCCGACAGGACACCGGAATGACGTTGTTCAGAGCAATAATACGATCGCGCATGGACTACGGAGCCGTTGTCTACGGATCTGTAGCTAAAACTACTCTCGACCATCGTAAACAATGTTTTGCGTATCACAACCGGCGCGTTCCGCTTCACCCCAATCGAATCCCTTGACGTGCTCGTTAACAAACTTCCACTTCCGCTCCGGCGAGACAAACTTTTACTGCAATACTATTTTGAGTCTAGAAGTCCAATCAACAACCCAGCAATCGGACACATCACCAACATATCCGATAAGCGCCTTTTTGCGGCTAAAAATAATATATGCCCACCGTTTTCCCTACTCGCGGACAACCTGCTGACCTCGCTGAACATCAATCGTACAGCTATTAGGCCCTCATTCTTCTATCGATTTCTTCAAATTAACACACCAACATGGATGATCAACCCACCACCGGTCAATCTGGACCTTCAAATGTACCCTAAAGCAACTACTCCAACCAACGCGTACCGGCAGGAATTCCTAAGACTACTTGAGGAAGAATATTTAGAGCACCGCAACATATACACTGACGGGTCCAAAACCGCGGACGGAGAGGGAGCCGCCGCTGTGTGCGGGGACACCCCACTCTCGGCCACCCTCCCACAAGACGCCTCCGTGTTCTCTGCGGAGCTCTACCACTCGATCTAGCCATCTCTATTGCAAAAACACATCGCTTCCCCAAATACGTCGTATTCTCAGGCAGTCTGAGTGTCCTCACCCAGTTTAAAACGCTGCACTACGAACGTCCCGTTCTACGTTAAATGCAGCACGATCTCTGTGATGACCGAGACGGTCAGGTAGTGGAATTCTGCTGGATCCCCGGGCACGTGGGAATAAGTGGAAACGAACTCGCGGACTCGCTTGCTAAACTGGCATCAACTCACCAATAACAATTTTTTGCAATACATTACCGGGACTGGTTCCTATTATCAATTCCCATATAACATCCCGATGGGATGAAATGTGGCAGCAGAGTGGACAAAAAATGCTTTCAGTCAAACCCTCAGTCGGAGAATGGGAAACGAAGTTCACCAACAGAAAAGACCAAGTGCTCATCAACCGCTTGTGCACGGGACACACGTGGATAACTCACAACCACCTGATGGATGTCGACACAGGACGAAACGCGCCACCTTGGCCCTGTTGCCACCAAGTGGCTATCAGCGTGAAACACTTACAGATGGATAGCAACGCACTCGCGATAGCCCGACGAGCGCTCTTAAATCCCCCGTGTAACCTACAAAGCCTACTCACGGACCCAACCTACCGTGAAAAGCTTATCGCTTTCGGAAAACACACGGGACTGTAAAGCTGTCCAAACCCCAAACACCTGTGCAAGTGAGGTGGTCTCTCCATCCCATTACGAACAGAAATAATAATACATTCTACGAAGATAAGCGTTAACTCTTTACTCTTCTGTACTAGCACGCGCTAGTACGCAAATATGCCACAATTGAAATATGTACTGAATTCATCTTGACATGACTAATATTTTTGCACGCGAGGCCCTGCGAACTTACCTGAATCAACGACGGTCGCCCCCTACGGGGAAGCCCATCATGACTCACGTTGAAGCTCCGGTGGAAATGTGGTTCTAATGAAAATCAAAACACTAAATTTTGAATATTTTCGAAAAATGTTGAGACATAATGGTAAAACGGTCGAAAACTATTTCGACGAATGTTATCAAGATTCTCTCCAAAAAAGTCTGTAATGTTTCCTCATCAAGATTCATTCCAAGAAAAGCAAAAGCGCCTGCTGACACAACGGGCCATACGAATGGAAGAGAAACAGGAGTAATCATTGCCGTCATTCTACTGTTACTGTTCTGTCATGTTCGTTTATTTTAGTGAAAGAACTAATTACTGTAATTGTGTGAGCGTATGGAATCTGTGTAAGGATAATTCTCTTACTTTTGACCACTCTATTGTAGCACTAGCACTTGTTACGATTGTGAGAGGTTTGGAGCACTTATTCGTTTTGTGTTCTCTTGACAGGTACTGGAAGCGGTGTTGGTGGAAGCGTGCGAGATGCCCGCTAGTGACTACGCTGAGTTGGTGGAAACCTGCGGCACTTTGGAGGACATCCATTTACTGCTCAACTACGTTGCCACTTCCTCCACTACCAACGCACAGGTCAGCATCTCCTGCCCAGCCTGTGGGTATGCGGTCACACCAATAAATAATGTCAAGTGTTGGTGTGCGCTTCATTGGTCGTTCTTTTAGAGATCCGGCAAATTTAGTTATTGATTTAAATTTGTAGATCTGGAAAACATTTAGCTACCACTGATGTATCGGTAAAGTCAGGGCCACGCATGCGTCATAATTGAGCGTCATAACACTGTTGTTAATGGCAACCCTCTCCGCAGGTAAAACAGCGTCTGATGCGAGTGCTGCCGTTCCTGGTATTCTGTCACAAGGAGAAGATGGAGTTGCTAGTTGGCCACTTTAGACCGGTACTCGACTTCGACTTGTTCGACATCGAGCATAGCCCTGAAGACGCCGCCAAGATGGAGTCCTTCTGTGTGTTTTGTAGCGGCATCGAGAGGAATGAGATCGGCTCACAATTAAAGGACATGATACTCAGGGCCAACATCGTTAAGGTTGGTCTAAACGGCTTCTAACTGCTGTATTATAACAAAGAGTGGTGTCAGTCAGTTGACCGATAATATTGCAATATACACTGGAGATACGTTTGAATTAACCATATTGCTAACGCTCGCTTACTGTATCTGTTGCTAGTTTAGAACTTCCTTCCTGTGATTGCTAGTTTGGTAGCACGTTCGTTCGGAGCCAGAAGGACAATGACTTGAACTCGTTAAATATCCGTCCCTCTAATCTAATTTTATCTCATTAGCACATCATCTCTGTAGTCTGTGTATTGAGGTGATATGTTATCTATCGATGTTCTCAGTCGCGACACCTACCCGCTATTTCGAAGGCTACATAGTTAGAGGTTACAGTGGCTCAAGTGCTTTCATTTGTCCCCGTGTCTGCAGGACGCTCTCTCTTACATCGAGCGCCACATCCCGAAAAGCCAGACCGTCGTGGTGGTCTGTGACGATGAATGGAAGGAGTTCCTCTCGCGGCCCTCTCTCAAGTACATTCTGCGACTGCTCACAGGTCAGCGACGAGAGCACGGGTTTGACATGTCTCCTTTTACTAGGGACGTATTTGATTTTTGTTTATCTACTGTTTCTGTGTATAGGTCACAGTTTTTCTCTGAACAGGTTTAATAAGCAAAGGTCGGTTTCATCTGCCGAATCATTGTTACGTATTATCAACTACTACTAAACAAGTTATATTGTCGAGTTCATGACGCACTATCCTATGTGGCTACCAACGTTTCTCATTAGAACATCTGATTCCTTTAGGCCTGGCGTGTAAGCACCAAGGTAGTCAGCGCGCCGTGGCAAAAACCTGCATCCCCGCCATCCACCGGCTTGAGCAAATCTCCTCCGACGAGCACGTGGGCTCGCTGGCCGAGAACCTGCTCGAGGCACTCACGGATGATGCAGAAATTGCCAAACAGGTCCGATGTGGTGAATGCTGTGCTGAGAAGCCTGACATGTCTGTTTGTCGCTTGTATTTTTATCCGCTGTAGTTTCTTACAGGAATGATGAATTACGCAGTTGAAATGTCTGCTGGGGGTTTTGTCTAGGTGGAGTATTGTGTGCTTTTGAAGAATTCAAGCGAATAAATTGAATCACATTTATGACGGTCGTCTGGAAACCCTGTAATCCGTCACGACCTATTAGCCTCGAAAATCCCTCGGCAGTGACGTGTCGTAACCTTTTTATGCGAAAGCTTTGTTATAAACGTTGGCAACGACCCCACCTATTGGGATGATGGATGAGCTGTAGTCTAGATGCGCGGACGTTTGACTAACATGCTGTCCCGTTATTAGGTGGGAGAGGTGCGCCGACAGACGCGTCAAGAGAAGAAACGTCTGGCGATGAAAACTCGCTGCAAGGAGCTGTCCCGCCTCGGTCTGCGAGCTAACGACAAAGAGCAGATCACGTCGCAGTCATCACTGTTGCAGCACCACATTTCGGGCATCACAGAGGAACAGGGACTGGTGAGTATACCATGACATAATATTATATTACGGTATAAGTTATTGTTTCCGCACACACGGTAGTGAGAATCTTCCAGATTCGAATATCTTCGCGCCCTACGAGGGAGCTCACTGAGATTCTCGTCAGAGCTCCTTAACTGGACCCCATCAATCTATTCTGATACGGCCCTTGAATTAAGTGAAAACTGGTATATCGGTTCCTTTTTCAAGGAATTCATTGGTATTGCTACAAGGCTGGAAAATTTCAAGGCCAGCAAATTATAGCTGCAAACATTATGGCACTATTCTATTTTCTTTGTACCTTTTGTGTTGTTGCTGCTTAGCCCCGGTTTTCACCTGCGGTAGTAGAAACTGCGCCAGCGCACCGCCCGAAACCCTCGATACCCACCGACACGCATGTGTTGAGACAAAGGAGGTGGGAGATGAGAAATGGGTGTCCGACTTAGTGGTGGGGTTGAGTATTTTTGTTGCTATCTGAATTAACTTTGTGGGTTGTGTGGCAGTTAACAAATGATCACCCGGGCGGTATAATTTTAATTGTGGACACCAGAACACTGAAACTTGTAGCGTGTTCATGTCCCTCAGTCACACTGCAACGCACCAACCAAACGCGTGCAGGTATAACTTTATGTGGAACAGGAATGTTTTGAAGGGGAGAAATTATGGGGATTGTTCACTTGTCCATGAGAAACAACGCAGTGTATATGTCGTGGATCTGGTGTCTTGAAAGTGTCGGTGGGCTCGAAGGCTGGGTAGCGTACAGACTGCGCCTCTACATCAACAAGCTCTGGTGGAAATGAGAACCAAATCAAATCTACATCAAAACAGCCGAGATAACGCACAAGGCGCAATTCCCACCGGCGAGGATATGAAACAGGGTGGGTTGAGGGACTTTCGCTGAGGCCGGGTCCCCAGACGCCACCACGGCAGGCAAGGCATCTTGATTGAGTTGGCCCGCCTGACTCATGTAGGCTTCCTCGTGGGCGGCTACCTTTTGTGTAGCTCTGCATGGAGCAGTATCGTAACCAAAGAGATTTAGTCAGAGCTACAATTATTACTAGTTATACAGGTTGGTCTCGGACCTCAATCCTGTCCCGAAGTGTGTTGCGGGGTCTTTGATGGACCATGTAACGCGAAAGGCTTGAGTTGGTTTGCATTTGAGGGCATGAGAGCGTGCGAGGTGCTCCTTGCCGTCGGCCACCTCCCTTTCTGTGGGATTTGGCCTAGTGTCGGTATCTGTATCTCGGTTGGACTCTGAACACCTTCGCCCTGCCTCAGGTGTGCGCCATCTGTCTGGAGGGTTACCGCAGCGCTCCTACAAAGGTGCTGGCCATTTACACCTACAGTAAGCGACGGGCCGTAGAGGACAGAGAGAGTAAACCACACAAGACCCTGGGCTACTGCACCGTCTCGCACTTCAATGTTGTCCATGTCGAGTGTCATCTCGCTGCTGTAAAGTAAGTTGAGACGCCCTTGTTTTTTTGTTATACGTCGCTCAAAGGTTAAAAAGCTACAAGCCAATTTTGTGGACTCGCAACTGTGATACTGGAAACGTTGCTGCGCAACATTTTGTAATCTCTCGTTAGCAAACTTCATGCCAGTCATAACGACTGAACTAGATCACAATAAGGATTGCCATCGTGAACACAAACCTAATGTTGAATCTGCTCACTTGAAAAGTTTGTATTATGCCGTCCACTTCCCTTCAGGGCGAGCCGATCCCGAGATGAATGGGACAGCGCAGCCCTACACAACGCCAACACACTAGCTAATGGACTGCTGCCGCTATGGGGACCACAAGTGCCGGAGAACGCCTTCGTCAGTTGCCTCGCTCGACATAATAATTACCTCACTGAATACACATCGCACAGGTACGTTCAACAATAGCGTTAGCTTTGGAGACTCACATGCCAATGAAGGAAAACCTTCTTGGGATTCCAACTGTATTTGTGATGCAACTCAATCATTTGCTTAATTTTGGTGATCGCGAAAATCATTGAAAATGATTGGTCGTCATAATAGGGAAGCTTTTGCTTAGTCAAAGTTTGAAGTTTGTTCATCGTTAGAAGTTGATCCTAACCTTCTGTGTTTGCTGTGCAGGGACGTCACCTATACTTGGACACTTCACGACATTAAGCTGCTCTTGGTACGGTTTGCTCGCGAACGTTCTTTCAGCGAAGACTCAGGTGGCGGCGGGCCGCAATCCAACATGAATCTGCTGCCCTACCTTTTGCACATGGCGTTGTACGTCATGAACACGTACGTATGCAACCCTGAGCCTAATATCTGTGGCTTGATTTGGGTCTCATTTCCACTAGAGCTAATAACCGTGCTGTGGCTTGGACTTTGAACTTTCTGGAGTTTCCATTAACCCTCAGAGGATTCGAATTTGTCGTACCCTTACGGGGGTATATGTTGATAAGTTGTCAATAACTTGTTCAACTTTCTATACTTTAATTCTACATGCCAACTGTTAATGAGCTAGAAATCTTGGTCTCTAATCTTACTAACGTGTTCCGTCTCCGCTTCTTCCAGCACTCGCATGAGCGGTCGCGAGGAGCGCCGAGTGGACTCTTTCCTCGAGAACACCGGCAAGGCACTGGTGGACAGCGCCTATGAAGTAGAGGGCGCACACTTCTTCGCGACGCTCTGCGTGGCTGTCTGCTCCTCGATGCGTTGGTCGGCGTCCCTGCGTCTACCATTCCTTAAGCGGCTGCTCCAGACAGCCCACGTCAGGAGCGTGTCTGCGGTGCCCAATCATGGCGGCAAGATCGCCAGCAAGGCCGCCAAAGACTGGACAGTCTACAAGAGTGCCGCTATATTTTGGACACTCATCGATAAGATGTATTCCGTCATGTTCAAGGTAAGAGGGCGAACACTGAATATTTCTAATTGCTTGACAATGGGTTTTTACCATTTTACGGTCAGGAACACAGAGAGCACCAATCGTGTTTTATAGGTAGACGCATGTGTATTTTTCTTGCAATTTGTAGCGTAAAAGCAGTAAAATGTACAGTAGGATCACACGCTTCGTGTGTATTGATGCCACCGCGAAATAGTTTCGTACGCTTTGTAAATGACAAATTTTGTGTAACGCTTGCACATGTTCTGCTTGCCTGCTATGCCGTACTAGTGTTCCTCTGTTGTCCACCAGACTGTGAGTGCGGAGGGCACAGGAGAGTGGTCGGTAGCTTTGGCAGAGTTCATCAGACAGAACGACGTGTCTCTCCTCGACTCCGCCAACAAGCTGCTCGCCGTCTACCAGGGTGAGCTGCTGCCGTGCGTTTCCTTCGCAGAGTTTTGCGACGTGGCGGGACTGCTTACCGACCTGGGGGCGGAGCCCGATGCCTTCCTGCAAGGGGTTCTGGACAGCCTGCCATAACTTGCTCTTAACCATCTTGGACAGGCGATGTCACATGCTTGCATAAGAGGCTGGACATCAACCCGAGACTAGCCAATTGTTTAGCTGTCTGTATAATCCATCTGTACCCGCATCAATTTGGGTCCCAAACTGTAGTGTTCTGTTTACTCAACTATAGGAACGGCTTTGTTGATCTCTCTTAGAAACGGTAAAACTTGTAAAAATTGATTCATTGTATTATATTACAACTTCCTTGAATTGTTATCATTCACATTACCTGGTTCATGGAAGGTAAATTATTTAAGCTTTTTTTTTATGAATATGGCATGCTTACCCTAGTTAGTATAACTTTGAATCCCAGGTTTGAATAATTCCACTGGCGTTCTTGTGCAATGTTCTCGTTCTAAGTTATTGATTAGTGAACGCCGGTCACTCCGTGAAAAATTCATTCACATTTTCGTCCGTTTTGGTGGTTATCTTCGAAGTGTTTTTTTGTGAATGTGTTCTGTTGCTCTCAGCTTTTAGTAATGTTCCCTTGTATCTCACGTCATGGCGCTGTATCAACATTCTGATAGAATGTGTTAATTTCAAATAGAGTGAAGTGTGATTCTTACTCAGATTTTTTTGTTGCTGTATTTAGGTTTGTTCATTTGCAATGTTAAACCTGTTGATGTAATCCATTGTTGACTTTTGCGTAGTTCGAAAGAAAAGATTGCAAAAAGCTGAAGCTAAAACTAATTCCTATATATATATGCATTGACTCAGTTGTCGTTATTATTATAACCTTGTTCATAGTGTTGCGGAAATGAGGCCAAAATCAATCAATCATAGTGTTGCGGGGGTGTTGGAATACTGCTACCGTAACCCCTGCGTGTCGTAGGAGGCGACGAAAAAGGGAGCCCAGTTGCCCTAGCTTAGAATAGTGCTATCGCAACCCTTGCGTGTCGTAAAAAGCGACTAATAAGTGGTGAGGCGAGGGGGCTAGGAATCCCCTCCTTTGTAAATTTCTCCTTAAAAGACAGCAAGACGAGCGGGGGAGGAGAGGCTCACGCCTCTCCGAACCCTATTGTAAGGGTTGCTGAGTGTGAGACCAAGTCCAAGGGTAAGGGCGAGTGTGAGTTAGGAGCAATAATTGGAAGGAAGTCAGGCGTGGATGAAGGTTGGGCAAGAGAATACTTGATGTTATTGAGTGATCGACTGGCTAGTAGCGTCATTGAGTGATCGACTGGCTAGTAGCGTTATTGAGTGATCGACTGGCTAGTAGCGTTATTGAGTGATCGACTGGCTAGTAGCGTCATTGAGTGATCGACTGGCTAGTAGCGTTATTGAGTGGAAAGAGGAGTAGCCGAGATTGATGGGGGTGACAATAAAGTCAGGCGTAGTAAAAGGGGCATTTGTGAGTGCGTACGGACCTGGTAGCGAGAGGAGTGAGGAGGAGAGATAAATTTTGAACTGACCTGAGCGAGTGTATTGAGAGTTTAGGAAGTCAATTCAATGTGGTTGTACTGGGTGACCTTAATGCGAGAGTTGGAGAGGCAGTAGTGGATGATGTGATAGGGAGGTATGGCGTTCCTGGTAGGAATGACAATGTAGAAAACTTTGTAGGTTTGTTTTTGATTTGATTCGAATTGAGCCTCATTTCCACTTGAGGTGGATGGATGATTATTCATTTGATTTGATTTGAGCCTCACTTCCACCGAAGCTGATTATTCATTTTATAAATCATTAACACTTTATTTTAGTATTTTAGTATTTCCTATTTCGTGGGCTCTTTGGGGTGGATGGATGATTATTCATTTTTATAGATCATTGACAAGTTATTTTAGTATTTTATTATTTCTTCTTGCTTGAACTCTATTATTTTTCACTGCCCTTTTTTCGTGGTGATCTATTTTGTATTAATTATAGAATTATGTATCGTTAGAGGCCCGCAGGGGCCCTAGGTGTACTATGCGGTGTGTTAGTTTGTCTAGTCCATCCCCCCCTAGTCATCTGTTAGGTTCACGGGCACTCCCGGGGTCTTGGAAGGCCACGAGGATTTTGGGGGATCACTTGGATTTGATTTGATTCGAGACTCATTTTCAACGGAGCCTCAACGTGTCATAATAGGCTCCTCCGTAGGGCGCGACCGTCATTGATTCAGGTAAGTTCGCATGGCCTTGCGTGCGAAAATATTAGTCTTATCAAGATGAAGTCATTACATATCCCAACCGTGGCGCACTAGCGCGTACAAGAGAGTAAAGAGTTAACGCGCATCTTCGTAAATGTATTGCTATCTCTGTCCGTAATGGAGTGGATTAGATTTGAGCCTCATTTCCACCGGAGCCTCAACGTGATTTGATTTGAGCCTCTCTTCCTCCAGAGCCTTAACGTGAGTCATAATAGGCTCCCCCGTAGGGTTGGGGTGGATGTATGATTATTCATTTTATAGATCATTAACACTTTATTTTAGTATTTTATTATTTCTTCTTGCTTGGGCTCTATAATATTTCTCTGCCCTATTTTCATGGTGATAAATTTTGCATTGGTTATTGTTATTATATGCATCGAGGTTGGTTGAGACAAGGTGACCCAGGGAGAGGAGGTCCTCGTGGGATCCGCGGGACTCGGGGACCCGGGGTTTCGGGAACCCGGGGGACTTGGGAGACCAGGTGGATTTGGGGTGGTCCACTTGGATCTTTCTGGGGCCCTTAGGGACACCCTTGAGACCCTTTTGGAGCCTTTTGAGAAACTGTGGGACTCTATAGAGGCCCCTCTGAATCCTGGAACCTCTGCTCCCCCCTCGCAGCCCTGGAAAACCCATTCCGAGAACAACGTTTATGTGAGATGCTTGAGTTGAACAATTAATCATTACAGTCCGCGGATTGCTGGCGCAAGGGGCGAGGGTCGCGCCGAGGCTGGTTGAGGTGCGTCGAGATCAGTCGAAGCATGTTGAGGCGAGTTGAATTGGGCGCGACGAGCCGAAACTGGCCGAAGTGATTCGAGGCAAACCGAGATGAGCTGAGGCGAGGGGTCTCGGGAGACTCAGTGAGCTCGGGAAGACCCGGGGGACATGGGTCACCCTCCGGGTTTCATCGGGCTCTTTTGTGACCCAAGAGACCAATGCCCCCCCCCCCCCCCCCCCCCCCCCCCCCCCC
>SDVV010020754.1:0-13263 GCA_016164225.1 Gammarus roeselii | reverse complement strand
CGTGGCGAGGCAGTGCTGCCCGACTGGTGCTACATTAGGCACTTTATAAGCACCGTGGCGAGGCAGTGCTGCCCGACTGCTGCTACATTAGGCACTTTGTAAGCACCGTGGCGAGGCAGTGCTGCCCGACTGCTGCTACATTCGGCACTTTATAAGCACCGTGGTGAGGCAGTGCTGCACGACTGATGCTACATTAGGCACTTTATAAGCACCGTAGCGAGGCAGTGCTGCACGACTGGTGCTACATTAGGCACTTTATAAGCCCCGTGGCGAGGCAGTGCTGCCCGGCTGCTGCTCCATTAGGCACTTAATAAGCACCGTGGCGAGGCAGTGCTGCCCGACTGGTGTTACATTAGGCACTTTATAAGCACCGTGGCGAGACAGTGCTGCCCGACTGTTGCTACATTAGGCACTTTATAAGCACCGTGGCGAGGCAGTGCTGCCCGACTGCTGCTACATTAGGCACTTTATAAGCACCGTGGCGAGGAAGTGCTGCCCGACTGGTGCTACATTAGGCACTTTATAAGCACCGTGGCGAGGCAGTGCTGCCCGAGTGGTGCTACATTAGGCACTTTATAAGCACCGTGGCGAGGCAGTGCTGCCCGACATGTGCTACATTAGGCACTTTATAAGCACCGTGGCGAGGCAGTGCTGCCCGACTGCTGCTACATTAGGCACTTTGTAAGCACCGTGGCGAGGCAGTGCTGCACGACTGGTGCTACATTAGGCACTTTATAAGCACCGTGGCGAGGCAGTGCTGCCAGACTGGTGCTACACTAGGCACTTTATAAGCCCCGTGGCGAGGCAGTGCTGCCCGACATGTGCTACATTAGACACTTTATAAGCACCGTGGCAAGGCAGTGCTGCCCGACTGGTGCTACATTAGGCACTTTATAAGCACTGTGGCGAGGCGGTGCTGCCCGACTGGTGCTACATTAGGCACTTTATAAGCCCCGTGGCGAGGCAGTGCTGCCCGACTGGTGCTACATTAGGCACTTTGTAAGCCCCGTGGCGAGGCAGTGCTGCCCGACTGGTGCTACATTAGACAGCAAACAAGCTCAACAGGATGCTTGGGGCGCTGGCTGAGGCGTGATTAGCGAGACTGCGACGGGAACCCTGCAACTGAAGCTAGGCGGGACGAAGTTGTCTAGGAGACATTACGAGCGCAGGATGCAGACATTACAGCACAGGATGCAGACATTAAAAGCGCAGGATGCAGGGACATTACGAGCGCAGGATGCAGACTTATAAGCGCAGGATGCAGGGACATTACGAGCGCAGGATGCAGACTTTATGAGCGCAGGATGCAGGGACATTACGAGCGCAGGATGCAGACATTATGAGGGCAGGATGCAGGGACATTACGAGCGCGGGATGCAGGGACATTACGAGTGCAGGATGCAGGGACATTACGAGCGCAGGATGCAGGGACATTACGAGCGCTGAATGCAGGGACATTACGAGCGCAGGATGCAGACATTATAAGCGCAGGATGCAAGGACATTACGAGCGCAGGATGCAGGGACATTACGAGCGCAGTGTGCAGACATTATAAGCGCAGGATGCAGGGTTATTACGAGCGCAGGATGCAGACATTATAAGCGCAGGATGCAGGGACATTACGAGCGCAAGATGCAGACATTATAAGCCCAGGATGCAGAAACATTAAAAGCCCAGGATGCAGACATTATAAGCGCAAGATGCAGGGACATTACGAGCGCAGGATGCAGACATTATAAATGCAGGATGCAGGGACATTACGAGCGCAAGATGCAGACTTTACAAGCGCCGGATGCAGGGACATTACGAGCGCAAGATGCAGACATTATAAGCGCAGGATGCCGGGACATTACGATCGCATGATGCAGACATTATAAGCGCAGGATGCAGGGACATTACGATCGCAGGAAGCAGGGACATTACGAGTGCAGGATGCAGGGACATTACGAGCGCAGGATGCAGACATTATAAGCGCAGGATGCCGGGACATTACGATCGCAAGAAGCAGAGACATTACGAGTGCAGGATGCAGGGACATTACGAGCGCAGGAAGAAGGGACATTACGAGCGCAGGATATAGACATTATGAGCGCAGGATGCAGGGACATAACGACCGCAGGAAACAGGTACATTACGAGCGCAGGATGCAGACATTATGAGCGCAGGATGCAGGGACATTACGATCGCAGGAAGCAGGGATATTACGAGCGCAGGATACAGGAAAATGACGAGGGCAGGATGGAGGAACATAACGAGCGGAGAATGCAAGGACATTACGAGGGCAAGATGAAAGTACAATATGAGCGTAGGATGCAGAGAAATGACAAACGTAGGATGCATTGACATTGTGAGCGCAGGATGCAGACATTATGAGCGCAGGATGCAGGGACATTACGATCGCAGGAAGCAGGGATATTACGAGCGCAGGATGCAGACATTATGGTCGCAGGAAGCAGGGATATTACGAGCGCAGGATACAGGAAAATGACGAGGGCAGGATGGAGGAACATAACGAGCGGAGAATGCAAGGACATTACGAGGGCAAGATGAAAGTACAATATGAGCGTAGGATGCAGAGAAATGACAAACGTACGATGCATTGACATTGTGATCTCAGGATGCAGGACACTACGAGCGCAGGAGTCAGGAAATGGTTTAATCTTCTCAGCTAAGCCATTCACTAAGCACTGCAGGATATAAGTGGTACTACAGTAATGGATACTGCAAAGCTTATCTGGCATGATACCGCTCTGCATCTGTAGGATCATTGATGTGCCAAGGATGAATCAGGATCTCGTATTGTTTCAGGGAAGTGCCCGTCGGAAGAGGGGGAGGCAGAGCAGAAGCGGCCGTCCTCCCTTCCCCTCCTTAGGAGATTCACATGTAAGGATTACTGCAACCATTCATGCTGAAGTGGGCAGTTTGACCGCTTGAAATCATCTTCACTGGTTGCGATGAACTCTTTGGGCACCGGCTCTCCTTGCAATAGACTCTTGGAGCGCCGTTCTCCTTGCAATAGACTCTCGGAGCGCCGCTCTCATTGCAATAGACTCTCGGAGCGCCGCTCTCCTTGCAATAGGTTCTCGGAACGTCGCTCTCCTTCTCATGGATTCTTGGAGCACCGGCTCTCCTCGCAATGGACTCTTGAAGCACCAGCACTCCTTGCAATCGACTTTCGGAGCGCCGCTCTCCTTGCAAAAGACTCTCGGGGCGCCGCTCTCTTTGCAAAGGACTCTTGGAGCACCACTCGCCTTGCAAAGGACTCTTGGAGCGCTGCTCTCCTTACATTAAACTTACGGAGCGCCGCTCTCCTTGCAAAGGACTCTCGTAGCGCCGCTCTCCTAGCAACGGACTCTTGGAGCACCGGCTCTCCTAGCAAAGGACTATTGTAGCACCGGCTCTTCTTGCAAATAGTCCGTGGAGCCCCGGTTTCGGTTTTCAATGGACTCTTGGAGAACCGGCTAACCACGTAATGAACCCTTGGAGCACCGGCTCACCTGGTTATGGACTCTTGGAGCACCGGTTCACCTGGTAATGGACTCTTGGAGCACCGGTTCACCTTGTAATGGACTCTTGGAGCACCGGTTTGCCTTGTAATGGACTCTTGGAGCACCGGTTTGCCTTGTAATGGACTCTGGAGCGCCGCTCTCCATGCAATGGACTCTTGGAGCGCCGCTCTCCATGCAATGAACTCTTGGAGCACAGACTCTCCTTGTTAAAGACTCGTGGAGCACCGGTTTCCCATGTAATGGACCCTTGGAGCACCAGCTCATATTGTAATGAACCCTTGGAGCACCGGCTCATCTGGTAATGTACTCTTGTAACACGGGTTGACCTTGTTATAGACTCATGGAGCTTCGGTTCACCTTGTAATAGACTCTTAGAGCACTGGTTCACCTCGGAATGTACTCTTAGAGCACTGGTTCACCTCGGAATGGACTCCGGAGCGCCGCTCTCCATGCAATGGACTCTTGGAGTGCTGGCTCCCCTTGCAAAGGACTCTTGGAGTGCTGGCTCCCCTTGCTAAGGGCTCTTGGAGCACCATTTTTCTTGCAATGAAATCTTGGAGCAACGTCTCACCATGTTATGGACCCCTGGAGCACCAGCTCACATTGTAATGTACTCGTGGAGCAACGGCTTATCTTGTAATGGACTCTGCAGAGACGGCTCTCCTTGCAATGGACTCTCGGAGCGCCGCTCTCCTTTCAGTGGACTCTTAGAGCGCCGGTTCTCCTTGCAATGGACTTTCGGAGCGCCGCTCTCCTTTAAGTAGACTCTTAGAGCGTCTGTTCTCCTTGCAATGGACTCACGGAGTGCCGCTCTACTTACAATGGACTCCTGGAGAGCCGGCTCTGCTTGCACCGGACTCTTGAAGCGCCGCTCTCCCTTCAGTGGACTCTTGGAGCACCGGCTCATCGTGTAATGGACTCTGCAGAGCCGGCTCTCCTTGCAATGGCCTCTGGAAGTGCCACTTTCATGGCAATGGACTTTTGGAGCGTCGGCTCTTCTCGCGGTTCATACCCCCTTAGCTGCAGCCCAACAACGGCCCCGCTCTCCTCCACGGACTGGCGGCGCTTGACGACCGATGTCGGATGGGGGGGAGAAGAAACCACTACGCATTGGTCGTGGAATGCTCGTTTCATCCATCATTACCGCACTAATGACGAGTTCCACGGCCTTCCTGTTGCACTGTTTGTTGTGGTCAAATGAGAGTAGTTTATTGATGCTCATTTCGTCAGTGTATGTGGCTTATTCATTAACATGTACCAGTTTATTCCGAAAAAGAACACGTAAAGAAGAAACAAATAAAGATATTGATTGTTCTCATGACGTCGAACGCCAGGAAAGCCAGCGTTATCTGCAGAGCATCCGACGAAATAAAAAAATGTGGCTCATTCAACACAGAAGCTCCTATTACATGACTACATTGATCGCTAGCCAAACATGTAAATGTGGCTCATTCAACACAGAAGCTCCTATTACATGACTACATTGATCGCTAGCCAAACGTGTAAATGTGGCTCATTCAACACAGAAGCTCCTATTACATGACTACATTGATCGCTAGCCAAACATGTAAATTCGAGAAACGTCATAAGAAAAAATAAAATCATAGCAGCAGTTGACCTATGGTATGTCCACGCGTGGAAATACCGTGCCGTTTGACCAGCTAAAGGTTAATCGTGAGTAATAATAATGTGAGCTGGTCAGCAACAGCAGTACTCGTCGCTCATGAAAACAGGCACACATCCTTTCGCGTGCCAGCGTTGAACAGTTGACAATGCAGCGGTGAGGGACGAAACACAGCATTGAACAATTGTTTTGACTTGTGGAGACCCAGAAATGACTCGAGGCTTTAGCTCCGTAGAAACAACAACGTTGTAGGCTCTTTCATGCCCTTTAAACACTTCACCTACTTGCACATAGGATAGGTTGAGTACATCACAATTATATACGTTGCATATTGTAAACGGACCTTACTTTTACTTGTTGGCGTCTCGTCGATGCTGTTGATTGCGGTTGAAGGATCGACGTTACAGCCTCTTTTACTTGATAACGCTTCGTGTCACGGATAATGCCATATTATACTGCGATGACAAAGAAACATCCTAACTTCTGCGTTAACTACCTAAATTATGGGTTAGTACTTTCTACTGACAACTTGAAATTCTACTTCTGACCAAGTCAATTAGTCTAGTCATAATGGTGTAGAGTGATTGGGTATCCATCATTATCCGCTGTTGTGTCGTGGGACACTCAAGCACTGAGAGCGCGCAACCCACACTTGCTACATACCGACTTCACTGGCTGCCCTAGGGCACTGGACCTGAGTGCAGCCGTTGAACACTTAGGCTTAGCTGCCAGAGACGTCAAACACATGTACTCACATCCGGGCACTCAGTTAAGAAATAAAAATGGTGTACTTTTACTCAAAACTAAACGTACGCCCTCTTACCATAATTCAATCATATTTCCTTAAAACCATGGTACGTGTGTCTGAGAGCGCTTGCCACGAAGTGTTTTCGACAGCAAGACGCTCGCCGCGGGGTAAGAGAGCTGTCGCCATGCAGTGTTCTCGACAACAGCAGAGGGTGCTCGCCACATGGTGTCCTCGACAGCAGAGGGAGCTCAGAAAAGGGTGTTCTCGACAGCAGAGAAGCTCGTCACATGGTCAAGAAAACGAGGTTCAAGTACCCCGGCCACCCCAGGCAGATCGGAGACTTGTGGCTGTCTCTATTAGTAGAGCTTCGCCTCAGACAGAATGGAGACTGGTGGCTGCAGCTATTAGAAGAGTTTCGCCACAGGCAGAATGGAGACTGGTGGCTGTTGTTGTTGTTGTTGTTGTTTTGTTGATGATGTTGTTGTTGCTCAACCCCAATTCCCCCCTGCGATAGAAGAGCCACAGCAAGCACACAACCCAAAGGCTGGGAACCCAACGACACGTGCGTGTTATGGAGGTTTCAGCAGATGCAAGCATTTACATTATGCCTACATCCTTGAGTAAGTTCATGCTGTCTCTCGGACGTTCCCACAGATCACGCACCGACGTGATACTGTGGTCGAGTCGGCCGGGTGCTACGGATGAGCAAGACGTCATGACGTGCTCGACCTTATCAGGCAAACCCCTGCATCACCAGCAAAGGTCGGAAGGAACGGACATTCCCCAGACTATGCTGGTATTTGGGGCCGCGTGTTGCCCGCATCTCAGCCGCAACAGGTGGACCCGGTTACCTCTGGACAACCCCAACTCCTCAACGTCCACCTCAGACGGGTGACCTCACAGGACCATGTTGACTGTGTTCACCAAATGCAAGGGCTGTGAAGTGTGTGTGTACCTGTTTGTGCATAATTGTGTTGTCTATAAAACGAGGAATGGTCGGGTAGGTGTTGGCTCAAGTAGGTTGCTGGTGTGTTGTGTAGGTGTCTGTCGGTTCGACGGGCTTCAGTGGGTGGTGGCATGGATGTGTCTGGTCTACAATTTTGTTAACAAATTTAGTCCCTCTTATATCAAGATGATGGTTTCCTCATGCAGGGGGGAAATAACATTCCATTCATGGCTGAGGAGCATTGCACCACTGACAGCATAGGCCCCTGATGCATACACTACTTCTTTGCTACGCCATTTAGGGACATAAATACTTATATTCAATGCATTGATCGTGTAGGAATGTACTGCATAGCGAACAATAATTGAAGCTAATAACAAAATAGGACCAAATAACCTTGCTTCTCTAGAAGCAGCTGCCACCGCTGGATCGCTCTTTGGGGCTCGCATAAACGAGGAGGCAGGAAAACGGAGCATAAATAACAAGAACTCAGTAGGAAAACATCCTGACCCTCGACGCATATAATTACCAATTATTTCACGAGTAAACTATTTTAAATAACGATTGCATCAAAAAAACAGTCATATAACATTTTATCTAAATGATGTGCATTGCAGAAAATAAGTCATTCATGTGCGTTAATTTATTTATATATTGATATATTTATTTTAATTCTGGCGAAACGCCAGAAAAAAAATCCTAATAAAAACTGGTATTTCCGATGGACCGCATCTCTCAAGTTGTTGTTTCAACTTACTTTGTGGGAAATACGTGTCCCTGCATGCCCTCACCACGAGGAGTAAAGTGTAAATGAAAATTCGTTTCGAAGAAATGATACCGCGTTGAAACCTATAATCATTATGGTATTGTTATATTTATTTCAGTTCAGGAGCAAAGTCTGATAGTATAAAGTCGGTAAACGGCTGGGAGGCTAGTAAAAACTGAGTAATAGTTCATGTCCGTCAGACCGCGCTCCATAACCGCTGAGGGGCTAGTAAAAACTGAGAAATAGTTTATGTCCGTCAGAGAGCGTGGCATAACCGCTGTGAGGCTAGTAAAAACTGAAATAGTTTGTCCGTCAGAGAGCGCTTCATAACCGCTGAGGGGCTAGTAAAAACTAAGTAATAGTTTATGTCCGTCAGACCGCGCTCCATAACCGCTGAGGGGCTAGTAAAAACTGAGAAATAGTTTATGTCCGTCAGAGAGCGCTCCATAACAGCTGAGGGGCTAGTAAAAACTGAGAAATAGTTCATGTCCGTCAGAGAGCGTTGCATAACCGCTGTGAGGCTAGTAAAAACTGGGAAATAGTTCTCATGTCCATCAGAGAGCGCTTCATAACCGCTGAGGGGCTGGTATAAACTGATAAATAGTGTAGGTCCGTCAGAGAGCGTTTTATAACCGCTGTGGGGCTAGTAAAAACTGAAAAATAGTTCATGTCCATCAGAGAGCACTTCATGACCGCTATGGGCTAGTAAGAAATGAGAAATAGTTCATGTCCGTCAATGAGCGTTTCATAACCGCTGTGGGGCTAGTAAAAACTGAGAAATAGTTCATGTCCGTCAGAGAGCGCTGCATAACCGCTATGGGGCTACTAAGAAATGAGAAATAGTTTATAGCCGTCAGAGAGCGCTTCATAACCGTTGCGAGGCTGGTAAGAAATGTGTAATCGTTTATAGCAATCAGTGAGCGCTTCATAACACACACTACCAGTAGCACTCTGTTGTCCACGATTGTTGTCCATGCCATCCCCACAGCCTTGTTTTATCGAGTCATCGTTTATAAATATAAGTAATTCCATATCTTGTTGAAATTATATGGTTGGTACTCATTTATTGCTCATCCAACAATTCTGTACTTCATTTAGGAATGTTATTTGACGGCGGTTGGCGTGCGCACTGCAGCAACCCCCGTTACTATCAATTAGCGTTGGGCTTCGGTAATCATCGTAGTTGGTATTTCTGTAAAAATAGATAGAACCCGTGCGCTTTTTTGAACGGATCAAATTAAAGTAAAACGTTTCAAAATACAGAAACTAGTTTCAATAATTTAGGAACATAAAAATCCTTCATGGACAACAAAGAAACGCCACAGGGAAGAATATGACCTAACATGAACTACAATACTACAACAAAGACCGTATCTAAAACAGAATTAAATAAACATTCTTTTAAACTTCAACCAAAGCGTGATGTAAACACTTGCGGTTTTCCAAAACTTGAGTCGTGATATAAATTACGGTGTGCTCAACAAAGTTGAGATGTTGCGCTCGTAATATTCTTGCACCCTGCGCTCGTAATGTTCCTGCATCCTGCGCTCGTAATGTCCCTGCATCCTGCGCTCGTAATGTTCCTGCACCCTGCAATCGTAGAATTCCTGCATCCTGCGCTCGTGATGTTCCTGCATCCTGCGCTCGTGATGTTCCTGCATCCTGCGCCCGTAATGTCCCTGCATCCTGCGCTCGTAATGTTTCTGTATCGTACGCTCGTAATGTTACTGCATCCTGTGCGCGTAATGTTCCTGCATCCTGCGCTCGTAATGTTCTTGCATCCTGTGCTCGTAATTTTTTTCTTATTTTGACGAACACAAAAACATAATTGCATGCAGAACAGTAAGCGATCAGTGTCGAGTTGGCAACGCAAACAATTGTACATCTTGATTTGTTCCGAGAATCTGGATCAGATGGTGACCCGACTTGAAGATATTTGATGTGTAGATGTCATCATAGCACGTACCAATACTATATAGAACTGAATATGCTTATATTAGCACATCCATAATGAGCTGCTCCGTCCTCGCATGCACTTCCAAACCGGTCGCGTATGCACGAACAACTGATCGGCTGCAAGGCTGGGGACTGTCATGTGGATCAACAAAAGCTCGCAAGAACGAGGTAGTGTGTCACGAGTATCAGCGTCCGTTGAAGCGGTTCAATAAATAAATAATGGGGTATATTGTCAGTAATAATACCGAATGATTATAATTTGAATTTGATTTGAGACTCATTTCCACCGGAGCCTCAACGTGAGTCATTACAGGCTCCCCCGTAGGGCTCGCCGATCATAGCCTCCAGTAGGCTCGCAGGCCTCGGCGTGCGAGACAAACAACGTCGTCAAAGTTAGAACATTTTGAAAATTTTAGTCGTGTCAGTCGCACCCTGGTGCACACAAGAGAAATATGTATGCACGCCAGTGCGTACAGGTAGCATGGTCGAGATTGGTACAAGGTTTACGGCTACACAAACAAAGTAAGCACAGACAGCAACGCAACACAATGTTTACAGCTACGCGGTTTAGTTCGGTTACATTAGACTTCCTTTATTGAGGTAAAATAAAGACTCAGACGAAACAATCCCCGCCTCCAACCCCTCAGAACCTGAAAAGTAACATGTATGCACGCCAGTGCGCACATATAGAATCGTCGAAATTGGTACAAGGTCCACGGCTTCACGGATAAGATCAACTCCAACCGCAACGCACCACAAGGTTTATAGTTACGCGGTAAAGGTCAACAACAGAAATTGCATATGGTCCACGCCCGCGCGAGCGAGCACCAACTGAAAAACACGTTTTCACAAAATCACAAACAGGAACTCTCGCACAAATACATTAGCATCATTTTAGTTGACAAAATTGCGGCTCGTGAAGAGGAAAGAGCTGGTTCATCATGGGCAGAAAAACTGCTCAGATTATTGACATCACACTTATTGATTATGGGGTTATGGTGTGGGGGGACAGAGGCATCTCGGGTCCCAACAGAGCCCGAAGGGTACCAGAGGGTAACCCAAGTCCCCCGAGCTCGAGTCCCCTCGTCTCAGCTCATCTCGGCCAGTCTCGACTCGTCGCGCCCAACTCGACTTTTCCCGACATGTTCCGACTGATCTCGACACACCTCAACCAGCCTTGATGCGGCTTTCCCCCTCTGCGCCGATAATCCTGTGGACTGTATTAACTATTTTTTTGCTCAAGCATTTCAGTGTGGGAGCGGTGTGGGGGGATGCAGAGGTCTCTTGGGTCCCAAACGAGCCCGATGAGTCCCGGAGGGTAACCCAAGTTCCCCGAGCTCCCGGGTCTCTTGAGTCCCCTCGTCTCAGCTCATCGCGGTGCGTATCGAATCATTTGATTTCGACGAGCCTCGACGCGGCTCTCCCCCTCTATGCCAATAATCCGTGGACTGTAATAGCTAATCATTCTTCTCAAGCATTTCACATACCTACATTTTTCTGTGTATAGGTTTACAGCGTGGGGAGGGGGAAGCAGGGGTCTCGGAGTTCAGAGAGGCCTCAAGAGGGTCCCAAAATTTCTCGATGGAATCCCAAAGGGTCTCAAGGGTGTCCCAAAATGTCTCAGAAGGTCCAACGAGGTCCCCCCAAATCCTCCTAGTCTTCCAAGTCAACGAGTTCCCGAAACCCGAGGGTCTCCCGAGTCCCGTGGGTCCCACGAGTACCCCCCATTCCCCGGGTCACCTTGTTTCAACCAGCCTCGATATATAATAACCAATGCAAAATTTATCCCCATGCAAAAAGGGCACAGATAAATAATAGAGCTCACGAAATAAGAAATACCAAAATAAAGTGTCAATGATCTATAAAATGAATAATCATCCATCCACCTCAATTTATAATTTGAAACTTCTCTAACTGCATCCTGCTGTCTGCGGGCGGTTGTAACGACCAACTGCCCCGTTTTGAGTACCTATAAAGTTGGCCCGCATGACCAATTTCGTTTTCAGCATCGATGTCCTTTTTATATAATTATTGCTTATGAACTCGATCGTTCCAAGGCTCGACATTTTCTTTTCTTTCGTTCGAAGTGTTTCAAATGTTTATGAAAGTGTGTTGACGAGAGGTCTCGCCTACCAGGATCCTCTAATGGCTACTACGTCCTGCAATAACGACCCCCAACAAGCCATCACGGCCACAACGTCTTCATTAGACGGGCGGCCGAGCCTTGCAGGGCCCGACTTCAGGGCGATCGTTCGGGCCCTGTAGCAAGGCGGCAAGCATAACAGCTCAACCTTTCGAAAAGGATTAGAAAAACTGCAGACTCTGAAATTTCAGTGCAATCATCCATGGATGAATTGTGCATCCAAATGTCTAAATAATGTTACCAACAAAATAATCCCCAATATAAGGATGATGATTCGACACAGTTCAGAAACAAAAAGAGAAAACAGTCAATATCCAATAACCAATACATAAGCGTGGCGGGGGGCAACGCGGAACTCTCGTTAGGGTTCTGTCATGGGGCATCCTGGGAGATACTCTATTGTGATATAGTATGTCATAGTTACTATTTCAATGCTACATCAACCTAAAGTAAAACAGTTAATAACAACTAACCAATGGAATTAGCACAAACTCTAAAAAAGAGTTTGTAAAACAACGGACGAATACATATGTAGGTACAATGCATAACTACATAGCTGAACACATCGCATACCGCTCTGAAATTTCGATTAAATCAATGAGAACCTTCTCTATTGTCTGATTTTCCGCATTGAATTCGAGAAGTAGATTCGCCGGCCTCAGCGTGAAAGGCCTGCGCCTTCTAACATCTTATGACTAAAGCTTTGGTCCGCTAGATAATTCGTTCACACGTCAATTTGCCTACAATATTGCTTGAGACGAGCATTGCATCATCGAACGGAGCCACAGACATACACCATCGCACTTAAATCCAGGCCTGAGACAGTGCTGCATCACACCGTTCTCCGGGCCTGAGACATTGCTGTATAACACCGTCCTCCGGGCCTGAGACAGTGCTGCATCACACCGTCCTCCGGGCCAGAGACACACACTATCGCCGTGTCACCCATGCCTGAGACGCAGAGCGCACCATCACCCCGCCATCCAGACCAGAGACATACACCGTAGCCTTTCCATCGAGGCAGGAGACATACAGAATCGCCCTGGCGTCCTAGCCTGAATTATAGTATACAATCGCCTGCCCTTTAGGACTGAAACATAGAGTGCGCCAGCGTCTTGCTATCTGGGCACACGACAAAATGCCCCTCGCCATGCCAACCGGGTGGGGGAAATATCCCCACACGCCCTTCAAAAATAAAAGTGTCGTTGAATAACTCAATAAAGCAGGCATGTAAAGCCATTCGAGTTTGGTTGGTTGGGAACACCTAGGTGAGGTGTTGAGTGGGGGAAACCGGGCAGTGTTTAGTATCACTCCCCTCTCCCCCCTTCCATTCTTCCTGGCCCATGAGAATGGTCCGTCCATCTAGTTTTCTGGTCTGCCTCTTGGTATCGTATGTGTGGTTAAGTTATTCCTCATGTATGAGATAGCGTGAAATGGTTCATCGCATCATGGCGATAATGATCAGGTAAATTGTGAAATGATGTCGGTAAACCAGTTGGCTGGGGTGTGAGAGGGAAGAAAAGCAAGATTTTTTTCGCCAGGAGCACCAGTTGCCGTGGCCGGGGTTACCG
>SDVV010020752.1:0-13263 GCA_016164225.1 Gammarus roeselii | reverse complement strand
ATTGGGAAACAAGATTAGAAGTGTCTACTGCATAGGAAAAAACTCATGCTATTGTCAGAAAAATAAAAAAAGGACTTTGATTCAATAACCTTTTGAGTGCAGGTTGTGCAGCAGAGTCTGGCTGGAGGAAAAAAACACTTTAAACTTTTACTCACACACACTATGAGCTACACTCAAACACAAAATTTCATCATGTTTGAGAATATGGACAATATGCATGAATTACAAGAAAAATGTATCGATGTACCGATGTATCGATATTTTCCGGTACATTTGTGAAAAATCTGCTAAGGCGATACCGGTACACGATACTTTCAGAAGAGGCTAAGGCGATCCCGATACCGGTACAAAAGTATCGCCCGGTACGTATCGCCGATACATGTATCTAGATACTGCCCATCACTGTATACAGTAGGCCTACTGCCCATGCTTGTTTGCAGTCATAGAGCTCTGCTAGGTGAACGGTGCGGCCGTCGGGCTTACAGTCAAGCCAACCGCCAGGCTAAGGAATTGCAAACATCTAACGAAGTCCCCACTCTTTAAACTCTGCTTTTAGTACACAGGAAAAGCCCACCCAATGCAATTCACCCTTACTGCCAAGAGTTGGAATCGTCTCGGCATGCCTCTCCTATTTTATAAGCGCGTTTAGTGGTACTTTGTCTGCGAGATATTGATTTACCAGCTAGAAATAGTTTAATCAAAATCGACTATATGAATATGGATCACTAAACTGTCCCAGTCAGTAGCCTAATTTGTCCGTGAGCTCTAAGGCAGAGCCCGCACTAATAAGTTTAATAAGCTTGATATTGCTCTTGATATCCGTTGGGTACGGCCGTGATGGACGTGCCGAAAGGCTGCTGATGCTTTGCCTGTCATCTTAATTAACCACGTCTGATACAATCATGGAGTTAATTATACGATCTCGTTCAGCTAACGCTCTAAACTGTCAGACAGAGCGTCCGTCGCTGGGGCTCAGGGTTGAACTCGCTTCGTTGGCTTTACTTGACTGGACCGAGTTGCGTCATTGCGGCTTAGGACTAAACTCTCTTCTTCGGCTTGGTCATGCAGCGTAATTCCAACGCAGGACCAAACTCACTTTGATGGATTAGCTTGGCCATGCGGCGTCACTTGGGCGCAGGAGCAAACTCACTTTGATGGTTTGGTTGGCCATGTGGTGTCACTTTGGCGCAGGAGCAAACTCACTTTGATGGTTTGGCTTGACCCAAGTGGCGTCAGTTGGGCGCAGGAGCAAACTCACTTTGATGGTTTGGTGTGGCTTATGTGACGTCACTTGGGCGCAGGATAACACTTGATGGTTTGGCTTGGCCAATGTGGCGTCACTTGGGCGCAGGAGCAAACTCACTTTGATGGTTTGGCTTGGCCTATGTGGCGTCACATGGGCGCAGGAGCAAACTCACTTTGATGGTTTGGTTGGCCATGTGGTGTCACTCGGGCGCAGGAGCAAACTCACATTGATGGTTTGGCTTGGCCTAAGTGGCGTCACTTGGGCGCAGGAGCCAACTCACTTTGATGGTTTGGCTTGGCCTATGTGACGTCATTTGGGCGCAGGAGCAAACTCACTTTGATGGTCTAGCTTAGCCTATGTGGCGTCACTTGGGCGCAGGAGCAAACTCACTTTATTGGTTTGGCTTGGCCTATGTGGCGTCACTTGGGCGCAGGAGCAAACTCACTTTGATGGTTTGGCTTGGGACTGTGGCGTCATTTGGGCGCAGGAGCAAACTCACTGTGATGGTTTAGCTTGGGACTGTGGCGTCACTCTGGCGGAGGAGGAAACTCGCGGCGTTCGGTTGACTTGACCACATCGATGACCGATTTTATAATCTTCTGATATTTGCATAATATTTTGAAGCTCGTGTGTTAGATTAGGTTTCCACGGAACAATAATCCGAAAACATATGATCCAAATTTATTATTTTCTGCATAGCTAATAAAGATGCTACTTAAATAGTCCTATCAAATTGTCGAGGCTAATTTTCCTAGCTGAAACAGTTTTTAAGTACTGATAAATATGATCAATATACTGTAAGGCAGTCGCGTCCATTAGCATACTCCTCCCTGTCCGTCTGTGCGATGAGGTCTTATTCATGGCTCCTCGTATGATGACCCTTTTCTGCACGTTGAGCCTCACGTCAGTCGTGTGTCACTCCCCAATTAAAGCGAGACCAATTATTAATCTGAGCCACCTATTCAGTGGTGCTGATGCCCCACCAGTTGTAGGTATCATTGAGAATACGCCGCACAGGCCCGCTCTTCTTCTTCAGCGACTTCTTCAGTGGGAGTGACGGTCGAGGAACACTTGTCCTCTCATCTGTGTGTGTGTTGCCGTGAAGGATGCGGAGGGATCGAAATACTGTAACTAAAAATACTGTAACTAGAGCTTCTGTAACTAGAACACTTGCCCTCTCATCTGTGTGTGTGTGTTGCCGTGAAGGAAGTAGTGGAGAGCGAAATACTGCAACTAGATACTTATAAAAAAATCATCTAGCAGAACGGTATCGTAGGTACGTCCATATGGATCAGCATCAAGATTGGGGTGCTGTCACGAGCATCAAGTGCTCCTTGCTAGTCCATGTGACATGATCATCAATGCTGGCCCTTAGGGCCTGGGGAAAAGGGCATTAAGGTATTAACTAAGACGACGTCAACAGCATCTCAATATCTCTCCCTCTGAACATGGTCCTGCGGTACCGTAGAATTGAACGCATTTCCTGTTGTAGTAATTAATTATATAAGCGACGACGTGAAAAGCTTGTCACAGGGATTGTTTAGTATTCAAGTTTCATTGCAGCCCCTGGGTACACAGTCATCTTGTTCTCTTATTATTAAGCGGCGACGAGACAAGCTCTCATAGGGATCGTTCAGTATTCAAGTTTCTTTGCAGACCCTGGGTACACAGTCTTCTTGTTCTCTTATTATTAAGCGGCGACGAGACAGGCTGTCATAGGAATCGTTCAGTATTCAAGTTTCATTGCAGCCCCTGGGTATACAGTCTTCTTGTTCTCTTATTATTAAGTGGCGACGAGAAGGCTGTCATAGGGATCGTTCAGTATTCAAGTTTCATTGCAGCCCCTGGGTACACAGTCTCCTTGTTCTCTTATTATTATTATTATTATTATTATTATTATTATTAAAATTAAGCGGCGACGAGGAAGGCTGTCATAGGGATCGTTCAGTATTCAAGTTTCTTTGCAGCCCCTGGGTACACAGTCTCCTTGTTATCTTATTATTAAGCGGCGACGAGGAAGGCTGTCATAGGGATCGTTCAGTATTCAAGTTTCTTTGCAGCCCCTGGGCACACAGTCTTCTTGTTCTCTTATTATTAAGCGGCGACGAGAAAGGCTGTCATAGGGATCGTTCAGTATCCAAGTTTCTTTGCAGCCACTGGGTACACAGTCTTTTTCTTCTCCTATTATTATTATTATTATTATTATTATTATTCGGCGACGAGAAAGGCTGTCATAGGGATCGTTCAGTGTTCAAGTTTCTTTGCAGCCCCTGGGCACACAGTCTTCTTGTTCTCTTATTATTAAGCGGCGACGAGAAAAGCTGTCATAGGGATCGTTCAGTACTCAAGTTTCTTTGCGTCCTCTGGTCACACAGCCGTCCTCTTTTCCTTCCTTGCCCCCTCTTTGCTCCTCTTTTTTCTCTTCGTCCAATACTGGCGGGATGTTACATACCTCAACTCTGTTATATGCCCTCCTCTTCTTCTACATGTGCCAGGATTCATTCCCTGTTTCTGTTCTCTTTCCTTTTCGTCACCAACTTGTGCCTGAGTAGATTTTTCATTCCTGGTTTTTCCTTTGCCTTCTTAGCCCAAACTTGAGCAGGGTACACACCTCATCATCAGCCGCCCCTCATCATAAACCATAAACGCAGGAGTGAGATTGTTTTTTTTTAAAGTTTGATGCTTTTTTTTGTGCAAATGTTTTCTCGCTTGATTTATAGCTTATCATTACACTCTCTAGGTATAGTCACTAAGTTGTGGTACTAAGCCACAGTTAGTTGTACTTTAGCACCAAGTGATGGTTCTCTATCTCCATTGGTGGTACTCTAACCCTGAGTGATAGTGCTCTGGCCACAGCTGGTGGTACTCTTGCTCTAGCTGGTGGAAGTCTTGCCCAAAGTGAAGGAACTGTAGCATCAAGTGGTGCTACTCTAGCTCTAAGGGGTGGTTCTTTCGGATCAAGTGTTCATACTCTCTGCCAAAATGGTGGTACTTTTGGCCAAAAGGGTGGTACTTCCTGTCAAAGTGGTGGTACTTTCTGTCAAAGTGGTGGTACTCTTGGTTAAAGTGGTGGTACTCACGCCCCAAGTTATGGAACTCTCTCTCCGAGTGGTGGCACTCTCATTTCAAGCGGTGATACTCTCGTCGAAAGAGGTGTTACTCTAGCCTCAAGTGGTGGTACTCTAGTCCTAAGTGGTGGTTCTCTAGTCCCAAGTGGTGGTTCTCTAGTCCCAAGTGGTGATACTCTCGCCCCAAGTGGTGATACTCTCGCCCCAAGTGGTGATACTCTCGCCCCAAGTGGTGGTACTCTCGCCCCAAATGGTGGTACTCTTGCCTCATTTGGTGGGACTCTAGTCCCAAGCGGTTGTATTCTTAAACCTGTCAATCCAAGGAAAAATCAAACAGTCCAATAATAATCCGATTTTCATATTAGGTGACAATTTAGTTCATTTATGTATTTCGTTGAAAGTGTTGTCAGTGGCCGCAGATGAGTGTGTCTCTCGGAGAGCAGGACGGCGGTCTTCAGAGGCCGCCCCACGGCCATAGTTGCCAACATAGGAAGCAATGGTACGGACATGGGGTCTCTAACGACCCCCACTGTGCTCCACAGCACGAAGAGGATTTGCTAATGTGAAATAGATTCCTATGGAATATAATAGAAGCGTAGAATCAACTCACCATCAATTGAAACACGTTTCACTAATCTTTTATTGGCAGAAATAGTTCAATTGCAAATCGATGATCAATTAAGGAACTCGCGCGCTTCCCCCCAGGTCAGGACATAGGTTAATTATATCGTTTGATTTGATAAAATAAAACAGATCTAATTTTGAGCGAATATAAACTTAGCAGTTATGATCTATTATCAATTATCAACTGAACAATTATAACTGGGTAGAAATAGTAAGAATCGACCAGTTATCAATTAACAGGAGAATGGGCAAACTAAAACCACTTCGAGATTTTTATTTTCGAAGGAACAACTAATATTGCTATGTTATGAAACTATAGCTCTAGCTCCAAATGGTGAAACTCTACCCTTAGTGGTGGGTGGTACTCTCAGCCTACGTGACCTGATACTCACGCCCCATGTGGTTGTACTCTAACACCCAAATTCTAAGTTATGACCCTTTGAATCCTTTGAAGTCACAAAAATCTTTTCAAGTTATGATATACTAACCCCGAGTGCTATTAATCGCATGCCAAGTGGTGGTACTCTAGCCTCAAGTGGTGGAACTCTCACTCCAATTGAGGGTACTCTAGCCTCAAGTGGTGGAACTCTCACTCCAATTGGTGGTATTTTATCACCAAGTATGATGCTCTAGCCTCAAGTGGTGGAACTTTAGCTCCAAGTTTTAGTACTCTAGCCCCAAGTGGTAGTACTCTAGCCCCAAGAAGTGGTAGTCTGCCGCAAGTGCTGGTCCTCTAGCACCAAGTTAGGGTTCTCTAACCCTAGGTGGTGGTGCTCTAGCCCCACGTGATTTTACTTCAGCATCAAGTAGTTGTATTACAACTCCAAGCTTTGGTACACTAGCCTCAAGGTAGGGTACTCAAGCCTCAAGTGATGGTACTCTGACCCCGAGTGGTGGTGCTCAATCCGCTACCTACTGATCTGTGCTCAGCCTGCTCAACGCCTCATCCTTCAAGCATCGGGTCCTGATCCTTCCCTCGCCTAATGTGCTGTGAGATGCTCTCACTGACACTGTAATGCCGCTAATGAATTAGAAGGTGTCTCTAGGAGTGGCGGAGCCTGACGCCTGATGCAGCGCCTCTGGGATGGCTGGGGGTGGCGGCAGGAGTGACTATGCCTGGCGCCTGATGTAGCGCCTCTGTGCTGGCCAGAGGCGGAAGGAATTGCAGTGCCTGACGCCTGATGCAGCGCTTCTGGGATGGCTGGGGGCGGCGGCAGGAGTGACTATGCCTGGCGCCTGATGTAGCGCCTCTGTGCTGGCCAGAGGCGGAAGGAGTGGTGGTACCTGGCGCCTGATGTAGCGTCATTGGGCCAGCCCATAGCGCCAGGAGTAACGTTACCTGGAACCTGATGGAGCGCCTTTAGGCCTGCCTGGGGCGGCACGGGCTTACAAGTGTTTACATGTGTAAGAAGACAACAACAAGCCTTTTGGCCCAAACTAGGTTGCCTTTTGATGGCAAGAGGAGAATTTCTGAACTAGAACGTCTAAGAGAGCTTCATGGGCCATTTCTGTTTATCCAAACAAAAAGAAAGGGAATGATTTAGCTATTTGACGTCGATCCACGTAGAATGTATCAAGCCGTGACTTAAACGTTTCGATTGTATTGCTGTTTACAACCTCCGTTGACAGTTTGTTCCATTCTTCGTGATGTCGAGTGAGAAACCCTTCCCAACGATTTTGTATCCATTATTCCTTGTCGTTTTGCTCGCTATTAGAGTAAAAAGGCTTGCTTGGTGTTCCATACCTTTCATAATCTTCCACACCTCGATCATGTCGCCTCTCACTCGACGCTTCTCAAGTGAATAGAGATTGAGCCGACGTAGTCTGTCTTCGTACGATTTATGCACAGCGAAGGAATGAGTTTAGTAGCTTTACGTTGAACCTTCTCTAATTTGATAACGTCTTCTCCAAGATTTGAAAACCAGAATTGAACGGAATTCTCGAGATGCGGTCTAACAAATGCATTGTATAAGTTAAAAATACTGTGTCTGTTTTTGTTCGAGATAGTACGGGAAATCATATCTAGCATTTTGTTACCTTTTTTGGCAGCATCACTACATTGCTAGCTGCTTTTTAAGTCGTTGCTAATGATGACATCCAAGTCTCTTTCTTCGGCGACTGGAATCAATTTCTTACCGGACATTGAGTATTCGTGCTTGGGGTTATGCGGACCTATGTGCATAACTTTACATTTGTCTACATTAAATGTAATTTGTCACTTTTATGACCAATCAAAAATTTTGTTCAAGTCCAATTGGATTTGCTGGCACTCTAGTGTCGTCTGCAAACTTACTAATGTTCGAAAGCACGTTGCTATCGAGATCGTTTATGAATATTATGAAGAAACTTGGATCTAACACGGATCCTCGGGGCACGCCGCTTGTAACATTATCCCAAGGGGAAGAAGCACAGTTAAGTACAATTCGCTGCCGTCTTGGGGTGGATGGATGATTATTCATTTTATAGCTCATTAACACTTTATTTTAGTATTTCCTTATTACTTCTTTCATGGGTTCTGTTATTTATCTCTACCATTTTTTCATGATACATTTTGCATTGGGTATTATTTATCGAGGTTGGTTGAGCCTAGGTGACCCAGGGAATAGGGGGTACTCGTGGGACCCGCGGGACTCGAGGGACCCTCGGGGTTCCGGGAACCCGGGGGACTTGGAAGACCAGAACGATTTGGGGAGACCCACTTGGACCCTTCTGGGCTCCTTTGGGACACCCTTGAGACCCTTTGGGACCCTTTTGAAAAACCGTGGGACCCTCTTGAGGCCCCTCTAAATTCTGGAACTTCTGCTCCCCCCTCCCCACGATGTAAAACCCATAGACAGACGAATACATATATATGTGGAGTGCATGAGTTGAGAAATTAGTTATTACAGTCCACAGCATTGCTGACGCAGAGGGGGAGAGTCGTGTCGAGGCTGGTCGAGGTGCGTCGGAATCAGTCGAAACATGTTGAGACAAGTCGAGTTGGGTGCGACGAACCGAGACTGATCGAAATGATTCGAGATAAGCTGAGACGAGGGGACTCGAGGGAGCTCGGGGGACTTGGGTTACCCTCCGGGGCTCGTTGGGCTCTTTTGGGACACAAGGGACCTCCGCCCTCCCACACCGCTCCCACCCTAAAATGCTTGAGTAGAATTAGTTATTACAGTCCACAGGATTACGGGCGCAGAGGGGTAGAGCCGCGTCAAAACTGGTCGGGGTGCGTTGAGATCAGTCGGAACATGTTGAGACAAGTCAAATTGGGTGCGACGAGTCGAGACTAGCCAAAATGAGTCGAGACAAGCTGAGATGAGCTGAGACGAGGGGACTCTAGGGACCCGGGGAACTCGGGGGACCCGGGGGACTTGGGTCACTCTACAGGGCCCATTGGACTCTTTTGGGACCCGAACCCCCCCCCCTCCGCCCACCCAACCACCCTATCAGCCTAAACAATAAGTGTGATGTCAATTATCTGAGCAGTTTTTCAGCCCATGACAAACCTGCCCTTTCTTCTTCGCGATCCTCAATTTTGTCATTTCGAGTAATGCTAATGTATTTGTGCGAAAGTTCCTCCATGTGATTTTGTGTAAAAAAGTTTTTTCAGTCTGTGCTCGCTCGCGCGTGCACGGATCATATGTATTCTCTGTGGGTGGTCCGGACCGCGTAGCTATAAACCTTTTGATGCGTTGCAGTTAGAGTTTATCTGATCCATGAGACCGTAGACCTTGTACCAATTTTGACGATAATATCTGTGCGCACTGTCGCTTGTACATGTTCCTCCTAAAGTTCTGGGTGATTTGAAGCAGGGGTACATTTCGTCTGAGTCTTTACCGTACTCGAATAGATAAATAATACTGTAACTTGAACTAGACCGCGTAGCTGTATACATTGCGTTGCGTTGCCGTCGGAGCTGACTTTGTCCGTGTAGCCGTAAACCTTGTACCAGTCTCGATGATGCTACCTGTGCGCACTAGCATGAGTACATATATTACTCTTGAAGTTTTAAATGACTTAAAGCGGAGATCCGTTTCGTCTAAGCGTTTTTCTTTTGCGCACCAGCGTGTGTCTGACACGACTGAGATTTTCAAGTTCTAACATTGGCAACGTTGCTTTCTCAGACACAGAGGTGTGCGAGCCTACTGAAATCCATGGTCGTCGAGCCCTACGGGTAGCCTATAATGACTGGCATTGAGGCTCTGGTGGAAATGACGCTTAAATCAAATCAAATCAAAATCGCTGCCGCCTGTCCGTAAGCCAACATTTTACCCAGTTATTAAGCTCGCCTCGAATATCGATATTGTGCAATTTATTAACTAAACGCTCATGGGAGACTTAATCGAAGGCCTTTTGAAAGTCGGGGTAAATAATATCGATTGGAGGTATTCGATCAAGAATTTTAATTCTAATCTTGAAAAAAAAGCAGGTTCGTAAAAGAGCTAGAAGCGATTGTCTAAAGCCACGCTGAGACTCACCTATCAACATGTTTGATTCTAAGAATTCTGTACTTTTATCCGTTTCTTAAACTTTCCATCAACTTGCCAATGACAGAGGTGGGACGAATTGGTTTGTAATGGCCGGGACATTTTTTAGCCCCCTTTTTTAAAATTGGTGTAACGTTGGCCTCTATCCATTGAGAAGAGCAAGTGCCATTTGTGAGAGACTGGGGGAAAATGTTCGATGGCTTTTCGCTGATTTTGTTCCTGGTTCCCTTTCAGTATTCTAGGGTGAACTCTGTCTGGACCTGGAGATTTTGTAACTTTCAATTTGTCAATAATTTAATAACTTCGTTAGGGTAAAATTTTACTGTGCTGATGGTTTCAATTTGTCCTTCTGTTATGACATCCTAGGGATTATGAATAACCGAATCTTCAATCGTAAATACAGAACACAAATATTGGTATCATTGGACGCACCCGTTAGTGTCGACCATTTCTAGCTCACCGCTCTCGTTCTCAAGAGGACCTATTACAGATCTTGATTTTTTTTTGGCTCGAAATATAACTTTTAAAAATGTCGGGTTAGATGTGGCGTTTGCTGCTGTTTCATTTTCATATGCTCATTTGCTGAATTACTTCCAATATTTTCAAGTGTAGTCAGAAAATTGTTTAACGATTGGTCGACGTCACGTCCGAGTGTTATATACTCTGACGCCATTGATTTTCTTTAAGTCATCTAAGTTAGCTAATCTAAAGTTAGAGACTTCATCGTAGATTTTTGACATTTTCAACTCGAGCTCTATCTTAGAACGGATACGGTTATGATCGCCAGTTCTGAGTATAGCTCTCTCACTCCAACGTTTGTGACATGAGAGTCGCTAGCACTAAATAGATCAAAAATATTGCTGCCACTTCTAAATGTCATTACCATTTGGGTCATGAACTTGTCGTCTGCAAAATCAATCAGACGTGGTCCAGTGTCAGTGCTTAAGTCTGTTTCCCTATCAATTTCATGAATATTGAAGTTTCCAAGTACAATACTGTTTAGTATTGTCAAGGCATTGACGAGGGTGATGTAAAGATCTATATCATCTGCAACCTTGCTTTTTGGGAGATGATAGACGAGGGTGATTTGACACTTTGTAGGCTTACCGATTACTTAAATTGATACTGTCGTGTCAACTGCTTGAAATAGTGATTTCTTATATTTGCAGTGTACTTTTTACGAAGAATAATACTTTTCCGCCCTCTCTGCCATGTCTTCGATCTCCGACAAAATTGTAAGTGATGATGTTTGGCGCCTGATGCAGCGCCTCTAGGTCGGTTAGGGTAGGCAGGTGTAGCAGTGCCTGATGCAGTGCCGAATGGTCGACCAGGGGCGAAGGATTGACGTTGCCTGGCGCCTGATGCAGCTCCTCTGGGCTGGCCAAGGGCGGCTGGAATGACAGAGCATGACGCCTGATGCAACGCCTCTGGTCCTGTCAGGAGCGGCAGGAGTGATTGTGCCTGGCGCTGATCAGCGCCTATCGGCCGGTCAGGGGAGGCAGGAGTGACGGAGCCGGGAGCCTGATGCGCCTATCGGCCGGTCAGGAGAGGCAGAAGTGACGGAGCCGGGCGCCTGATGCGCCTATTGGCCGGTCAGGGGAGGTAGGAGTGACGGAGCCGGGCGCCTGATGCGCCTATAGGCCGGTCAGGGGAGGCAGAAGTGACGACGTTTGACGCTTGATGCAGCCCCTATAGGCTGGTCAGGGGAGGCAGAAGTGACGACGTTGGACGCCTGATGTAACGCCTCTGAGCCAGCCAGGGGCAGAAGGAGTGACGTTGCCTGGCGCCTGTTGTAACGCTCGTCTCGCTGTAGATTTGTTGCAATGATATCATTTTTCATTTTTCTACCAATATTTATGAGAAAAATTACAATTCGACTATATGTTAATTTGAAAATATTATTCATATTTCCTGCTATTTGATTTCAAATGCGACTCTTTGTTGGTCGATGTTCGGCCTCAACATTCCATTGTTTTCTTGATCACTTTAATACTAGATGACCCAGATTGAAATGTGATCCATTTCTAGATGAAAAGACAAAAAATGAAACAGTTGCAACTATTAATCGCAGTTAATCATGAAGGCAAGGATCGTTCATTGCGCCTGAAGGTGAAAACAATTTCCACAATCTTAACCAATTACGGCAAAGGATTTGATGAAATTCGTAAATAATTCGCATACAAAAAATATTTTAAAAACTAATGTTCACAGAACGTCATCTGATGTGATACTAATCGGGCTTCGTTCAATGTTTGTGGATTGTAACAAGCATGCGCCTCGTTGGTGGAGATAACAACACGGGCTGATGTCTTCGGTTGCAATATCAATGAAATATAAGTCCTGCTATCACATGATCAGTACCGTGATAAGTAGAAATAGATTTATTCTTTGCCAACAAAATGTTAATTACCTTCTCATGGTAATTTCGGATGATTTCTATTATGAGTTTTATACTTATATATTGCATTTTTTGTATTCAATTAAACGAAAATGTACAATTATTTTATCTTTGATTCATTGCCTTTGCTGGCTTCCGAATAAACTAATGGAATTATTTGCTGCCCATTAGCTGAATTCATTTTTGCCGACGATAAATATTTTTATTTGACTGAATTATCAAAGCTTTCGTCTATTATGTCATTCACACAGTATAATTAAACCCAAAAAATGAATTTAACACAACGAACCATGTAATATTGATGTCATTTTAAGCAATTTATAGATGCACATTTGCTCTAAACTTAAATGAAGTGAATATCCAAGTGTTCAAGAGTCGGGGATGCGGGTTGCGTGTAATGATCTCAATCTGCATGCGACGGGACCTCCATTGAGAGACGCCTTAATCAGTTAAGGCTAAGCTGCAATCAGCGCAGAACTCTGCTTGCTGCCCAGCACGCCATCTAGTGTGCCCACCATGCATGGCGTACAGAGAACCAAATGTTCTACAACAAACTTAAGCGAAAAACATGCAACCTGATTATTCCTGCTGAAGCTATGACTGAAATACCCTTGGTGAAGATGGTCAACAAGATATCCTAGCTGAAGAGATTAGATTCATTGAGAGTTGTCTGAAGGACTGTTATTTATAAATGTGTATTTGGATCATCAGATCCTCAGATCGTCGGGTGGTCAGAGGGTCAGATTTGCATGGAGGTTTACTATCTCCTTGTGTGGCGGAGGCTTCAGGGCATCCGGAGGGACAGGGCACTCATGATGTCTTCAATTAGGTCACTGCTTAATTCAGGGTTTATTTCCACTTGCCATGCGCACACTGCTTTGGGGAACAAGCAAGTATTTGTTTGTTCACATCAAAGGAGTTGCGGTAAATTGCACAAACGTCTCTGGTTCCGGCGAGATGAAGCTGATTTGAATAGTCGTGAATGTGCTTGAGTGCTTGCTCGTGTGGGTGTTTTGATAGTGGGATCTTCTAATAAGGTTTCATTCATACTGTTTGAAAGCGGAGTAAAGGAGGGTCGAAAGGTTGGTGTTCTCATGAGAGCAAATGCGTCGCGTGGCTGTGACCAGTGATGGGCCCCGGAGTGAAGGAAGAAGAAAGGTTGGTCTTCACAAGAGAGCAAATGCGTCACGTGGCTGTGATCAGTGTTGGGCACCGGAGTAAAGGAAGAAGAAAGGTTGGTGTTCACAAGAGAGCAAATGCGTCACGTGGCTGTGACCAGTGATGGGCACCGGAGTAAAGGAAAAAGAAAGGTTGGTGTTCACAAGAGAGCAAATGCATCACGTGGCTGTGACCAGTGATGGGCACCGGAGTAAAGGAAGAAGAAAGGTTGGTGTTCACAAGAGAGCAAATGCGTCACGTGGCTGTGACCAGTGATGGGCACCGGAGTAAAGG
>SDVV010020751.1:0-13263 GCA_016164225.1 Gammarus roeselii | reverse complement strand
CTGTTAGTGACCAAGTGTACCTCTATACAACCATCTAAAAAGAAAAAACATATAAATACAATAAAAAAAATACAATACAAATTAAAATGTTCAATAACAGAAACCTTGCAAACCACGAAAGAAATCCTAAATTCACAATGAAATTGCACATATGCAACATGACATGCTACGAAATTGTAATACAGTATGCCCAGCATTGAAATGCGAACACCAAAGGTAGTGTGTAAACGTTTTATTTATATAACATATTAAAATACCGAATGAATAATCCGAAAGCTGTCCATCTGTCCGGTTGCTGGAACCAGTTCCTTCGCGCTGCCTGTCTTCGCGCCGATCGCCTTTCGCCCGCTAACTCAAGGTTGCATGCAATGCTCCGTGGAAATGTTCTGTGTAAATTCCCGTAGACCGGACAAAATCCGCGTTTCGTATATATATATGCTACTCACGTACACCCCTATACACATACTTACATACATACACAGTTGATGACCTAGGCGAGCAATGTTAAGCCTAACGCTTTGCGAAAAACAACCTTTGATCAACTTATAATTTCTAGCTGCATTCCGAGAATGGAGTCAGTGTTACGTTGAGATCAAGAGGAGACGTACTTTTCGTCATAGAATAAACAAAATTGATATTCCCATGTCAAAGTTTGTTTACATGTCTTGGAGGAAGAAATTTTTTGTAGATGATATAGCATGGTTAGAAGATATATTGACTACTGACGGAAATATCAATTATCTACAAATGCGTAGAAAAATAATCATAAGAGTGGGAACTATTATTCATATATGGATAAAGGATAAAGGAAGCAGGATTTGGGTAACTGATTTTGATAAGTTTCAGTCGTATGTAGCAGAGTTCAAAGAAAATAAGAAGGTAAATCTTGAAATTGATATTGCTTAAGCAGAAAACCTTTACAAGTGTAATAAAGTTGAGGTGATGGAGAATAAATCTTACTTATGAACATAAGAAAAACTGGAGCGCATGTAGCTATTTCTTTCAGAAAAAATTGGTCAAACATTGAATTGGAGAAGTTTCGAATAAATAAGGTTCAAGAAAAAGAAGCAATACATATGTGGACTCACGGGAACGGAGCAGCCTTCGGTATTCGTATCAAAAGATTGATGGAGTATATGCAGAATTTTTGAAAGGAAACTGAAATATAGTGATGATGGGTATGGTTGGATGTACGAGCCATGTTGTTTCAAATCAAAAAACGAGGTAGATGTCATTGATGATGCCAGCAAGGCCTGTAAATAATGCCAATAAAACTAATAATAAGCAATGAAAATCCTTTATAAAATGTTTATATTATCCTAAACTCAAAGGTTAAGCAATAAATTGCAATAAAATACATCAAGTCAGTTAGGTGGAGGTAACACAGAATTGTTGAAATCAGTAGAAGAATATGTTACATGGTATGAAACGAACCATTTACCTATCTCGGGGTAAATTATCTAGATGAGTTACAGATTGGTAGAAAATAAATCAGAGTCTGGTCAGATCCTGCTTAGTCATCGTGGTGATACTGTTGTGGGAGAATGTGGTATAGCAGGATTTACCGTTATTACAAAATTAATAGAGAAATGGAGGTATACCATATTTGCAGAGAAGAAATAAAATTATCCAAATATGGAAACGTCAGTGAGTTGTGACGGCATATGAAACGTCATCCTTCACAATATTTAAAATGTAGGAAGGAAAATGTATATCAGAGATGCAAGTCGTCAAAGAATGTAGAGTCAAGTAGAGATATTGAAGTAAAATAAGAAAAACATAGTGTGAGACCATGTGTCTGTTTGAATGAAACTGGATACAAATTTGAATTACTTGTAACATTCAATCCATCCAATTTGGAAAATGGGGTCTCTGCTAACTAATATGGGTCGAGAGTGACGACGAAATAAATAACGTGTATGTTAAAATGATATTTAGTGTCATCTGGAGGGGTTCATATGTATAGATCAATGACTGAATACCATGCATAAGGTTAGGTTAGGTTAGGTTGAGTTAAATTTTTTTGATTGGTGTGAATAACATGTAAAAGTGATGTAGAATCGTTTCAAATCAAAAATCAAGAATCATGTGAAAAATAGCTATAACAATCAAACAACGATGAAATTATCTATGTAAACGCATGAAATTTGCTAGATCCAAATTGTAAATGTGTATCAAAACTGCAAAGGATAGATCAAAATGTAGAGACAAGTGGAGATATTTGTTATGCATTAATCCTAAAACACTAAAAATCATCTGCAGTCGATCGGAAATACGTAATTTCTTGGATACAATAGGTTAGGTTAGAATGATTAGTTCTTTAATTATAACATGCCGTGAAGCTGATCCACTCGATGAATAAATATCATACGTGAGCAGGAAATCTCTAAAGATGACACATAATTCTTGGATAAGTTGGTTATGTTAGGATGATTAGATCTTTTAACCTAAGGTGACGTAAAGCTGCTCCACATTTATGGCGGCTACATGCCGCCATCAACCATGTAAACGTGTACATTATACCGGCATATGCCGACATCAACAGTAAATACGCCTACATTATACCGGCATATACCGGTATCAATCATGTATACGCCATTCATTATATCGGCATATGCCGACTTATATTCATTGATATTTGATCAATGTTGTCCTACATTGATATATAATTCGCTAACTATGAACCTTAGACATGGTTTATATCCTAGATCTTGTTGGCTGCGGACCTTACATAACAGATCTGTTGTAAATATGTTAGAGTTGGTTTAGTCAGTATTCGTTATAATAGACGAAAATGTTACGAGCGACACATCCAACATTACAACAAAAAATCTTATTCTAACAGTAAAACAATACATAAACTTGCTATCGCGTTAACACCCCGTAACATTCACTGACATATGCGATAATCTTACATAAACGTTTTAAACTCGACAGTCTACTAACGAGCGATCACCTAACATTACATGAAATTAATTGATATTACTGGACTTTTAACAAGCGAAGTGAAAAAAAGATATACACATTATATGTAGGCACACAATCTGCTACAAATTGGTAAAATTACAGAGCCAAGTGGATTGATTTGATAAGAATAAAGCTTAAATCAATGAAGAAATACATTACCTAAGTATGAAAACGGGGAAAAAATCATCCTTGGTTAGATTAGGATAAGATAGGTTAGGATGGGTTAAGTTTACAGCCCCTCTACATTACAAACCTTTAGCGAAAAATACTGCAATGGATCTGGTGAATGCTCGAATAAGTCAGATAATCTGGATTGGAACGCTATCTCATAACAAAGCCTGAAATAATCAATAACTTCTAAGTGTATAAACTGCAAACGGATCACAACATTTATAAAAGTATGACATGCGGGAATAAGCATCTAGTAAAGACATGCGAGCGGATAACATAATTGAGATGTATGTCAAACTATTGAAGAATTTTAACACTAACACTCAACACAAATCCGATAGATTAGCTCTCCAAGACGACATGGAACCGGACCCAAATCCAGTGTCGAGAGGTAAAACATATAACTATTTTGGAACATTACATCCAATTCAGCGAATTTTATACCCAACATTTCATGAAATTAGGCGAATTTATATCAAATACAGATATATTCCTATGATAACCGATCAAAACATTCAACAACAACTATAAAAAAGATAAATAAGATTCTCTGCTCCACCCTAAGCAACATTGATTAACTATTATGTACAGTTTATCCTTCCACAGTCAGATTATAAATCCTACTCCAATATCCCACGTGATCTGGTTCGTGACTAAGATCATATACTAACATAACAGCCATACCGAAAAGTAACTGACATTTAACACTTAGTTCACGCGAATAATGTTATTTTATACTAGGATGCATGTTCAAATCTATAACAAATTCCTAGACCTCTATGCCTCTAGTAGGAGAAAATGAAAGCCCACTGAGTCATAACAACGAACTCTACAATGCTTTACTAGGTTACTTTTCAGAAAACTACCACTGATATATAACAAATTTAGAGGCAACATTCAGTCACGGTAAGACACCTCAGACATACCATGCATCTGTTTGGTCGATCATCTCTGAACAGCGTCGAGCGAAGTCACATCCTGGACATAACCAAGAATCTATACACAGGTACAGTGGTCAAGAATGGGCCTTACATGAGTCTCAAAGAGTGTGTGGCCATAAAAAGCTCGGCTCCTGTACACTGACGATCTAGGTAAATCCCTACAACGATGAGCAGCTTGTCGGATAACCTCTCTAACAAACACACGGAAGTAAAGACCGACATCCACATAAACTTACAAAATTCACGTTGAACATGGATGAACTCCAAATGAACACCAAAAGAGTGTAAGCCGCCCCCACACCAGGACCCCTCTATCCAGTAAATCGTCTTCGAAAACGTCACAATATACACTTGCTAGGGTTCAATGACGAAATTCCACAGAGATGCAGTACGGACTTACACCTCATAAACATACATTCTTATGATTATCGTGGAAAAAATCATACAACAACAACAACTATAAAAGTAGTCAGATAAGATGCTATACTCTGCTCTAATTCACACGCAAAATGTAATACACTAGGGTATCCATCACAGTAAATTGGTCTACTTACACAAATAGGCATAAACACAACGGGCTCTTGCCTATGGGACACCTCTAACTCCTCCTAAATCTTGAAGAATGGTCCTACAATAAACATAAAATAACCTAACAGCATGACCGAGTTTGTAACAAATTGGATCTTCTTTATCTATAATAACAACGTCAAACATTGTATTAGGATGTAAGAAGATATATAGAAGACTAAAAATAAACACCATGTCACTAAATAATACCTGAAATAATGTTCAACATTGCAGATGCAAACGTAATAAATCCTAATATCCCGATATTGTATAAATAACCAACAGATTGCACTGAAGATGGAAACTGTACAGAGAACATACGAAACTCAAAGCTATACTAAAACGGTCATGATATAAAAAAAATGCAATAACTGATCATTTATGCCTGAAATATTGTGCTACATGGACGATGCAAACCTAAATATCCTAAAAATTCTAATAACTGTACGAGACAACTAAAATTCAGGTACTCCTGCTCTGGTGCTTCCAACCGATACTCGCTATACAAAAAAAAAATCGAGATAAAACTACCCGAACAGTCTACAAACGCTTGATAACGAAAGATTTGGAACATGGTAACACCGAAATATCTGGTTCAAAACTAGATAATGCGTTATGGAGTATGCAGAATCTCGTAACGAAGCTGCTGCATCAATCCAAAATACAAACATCAACCAGCTAATTGCCAGACAAATAAACCATACTATTGCTTTTGATATTATATACATATGAAATAAATTGATGGAAAACACACAAAACGTTGCCCAAATTCAATATCAAGCAACCAACCGCTAAGAATGAGTCAATTGTACTCATGGGGAGATGATACCTCTGTTAACATGGATTTAACATGGAAGTGCAATCTCACCTACTGTACTTTCTAAAGTAAGAGACTAATAACTAAGTGCTTCCATAGATAAAGACGATCCTATTCATCATGAGCAAATAATTTGCATCTTGAAAATAATTCATAACGGGTCTTTCTCCTATGAAGGAATGTATCAGTCACCTGTTTATATGGCATCTTTTTCTATGTGTGCGATAGCTCACAATAGAGAAAACGAATGAAGGAGATGCACCAGGAACGAATTAAGGAGATAACTATGAATGAGGCGCAAGGGTACTGACATTCGACCGAAAGATCCCCAGTCTCATCGAAAAAACGGATACTTGTCTATTGAGATCGGTTTAGGTGTTATTACATGTTCTGTAATGTGAACAGACTATACATTAAATAAGGTGTCTATGAACCGGACCCAAATCCAATGTCGAGAGGTAAAACATATCAATATTTTGGATCGATACATCCAGTTAAGCTAATCTATACCCAACAATCCACGAAAATTAAGCTAATTCATGCCTGATACACCTATATTCATATGATAATAAATCAAAACGAATAACGGTAAAAAAGCTGGATAAGATTTTATATTTTACCCTAAAAGATATTGATCAGGTATGATTTGCGGCATATCCTACCCCAGGAGATAAATTCTACACAACAATGGAAGGTGCATGGGCGATCAAACCAATTTTGGATCGTTACCATCAGTTAATTTGATTTTTACTCAAGAATCCATGAAATTGAGCGAATTCATACCTGATACACTTATATTCATAAGATAATCAAGGTTTTAACCTAGAATACTGCGTGTAAATTATTATGTAACTGTTCGATTTATTATCGATACCCCTAAACATTCAGTGGAGCAACACTGAAAATGCATTTATGCAACATGACATGCAACGAAATTGCAATACAGTAGGCTCAGCATTGAATTGCAAATACCTAAATAAATAAATATATATATTCTATTAACTTATAAAAACCTGATAATTAATACTACCTTTTAACATACCCTATGAATAATCCGAATGCTATCCGTTCATCCGTCAGAATGAGTCTCCCGTTATCCGCCTGCTTGACTCCGGCCGTCCGTGAAAATATGGGCGCAAACTCCCTGGACTGAAAGTAATGTATTTATCCCTATTTTATTCCTTCACTGGGCCGTTTCCGTGAATTTATAACTACTCAGGGTTCAGAGGGGCCTCAAGCGGGTCCAAAAGTTTCTCAAGGGGTTCCAAAGGGTCTCAAGGGTGTCCCAAAGGATCCTGGAAGGGTCCAAGTGGGTCCCCTCAAATCCTTCTGGTATTCCAAGTTTCCCGGTTTCCCGAAAACCCCCGGGTCCCTAGAGTCCCGCGGGTCCCACGAGTACTCCCATTCCCGGGTCACCTAGTCTCAACCAGCCTCGGTTCGTCTCGACTCGTCGCCTCGCCAGTCGACTCGTCTCCACTTGCTTTCAACCTGCTTCGACTCGCCTCGTCCCTCCACGCACAGTACATTCAAGACTTTCACTCTTTAAGACCGACATCAACATTTTTTCACCATTTAGCCATCAAAACGCCTAGCTGTGCTTGGACATTTATTAGACCGTATGTTGGATTAGACTAATTAACACACCGCATAGTCCACCTAGAGCCCCTGCGGCCGTCTAACGATACATAATAATATAACTAATCCAAAATTGATCTCCATGAAAAATAGGCACGGATAAGTAATAGAGCTCACGAAATTAGTAAATACTAAAATACTAAAATAAAGTCTTAATGATCTATAAAATTAATAATCATCCATCCAACCCAACAAGATTTGTGACGTCGTAAGTAGTTTTTTGCACATTTTTTCAAATAAATAGTGGACGTCACAAACGGAGAATTTCACGGGGTTATATCTGAAAAAACGTTTAGCCTTCGATCTTCAAAAATATTGTATCATTATGTGGCATATATCTACGGTACATCTGTTATGATCAGCCTCAGCTAGCAGATATATTTATGTATGTCACAATGTCTATCCAGACATTCTCATAAAGCTGGAGTCTTTCGCACTGCGCGAGAAACAGAGCAGGCCTGTCAACCCTAGCTTAAGTTACACGGTGGGAAGCCACTTACTTTGAGTATTTCCTAACACCCTCAAAAGTGTTTCATTTAGCAAACGGCAGTTCGTCCTCATATTAGATTTCTTGAACGAGAGACGTTGACAGGTGTATTGTCATTTGGGTCATCCTGTTAAAACGACGAATCAGCATGTGTGGCAGGGATCCTATAACGAAGAGGGGCTGTGTTTCACTGTCATAGTCCAGGGTAACCTTTTATTGTAAAGATTAGGGGGAGAAGCTTATAAATTAGTTAACGGTCTAAATTTATTTATGCCAATGAGGGTCAAGGATTTGGGATAACACGCCACCTCTGAATGACCAAACTGTACAGTGGTTCTCTCATTGGAGGATCATTTCATACACATAAAAGCAAGGCCCTCTATATGTTAGTGGTCAGGTGGTGGAGTCATTGGGACTTCACACTTCGTAACAGAACAGCTTGGGAGGAGGTAAGCCCCATTAGAGCAGCGACTCTGGCATTATGTCATTCCATAGGCTGTTATCAAGTTTGTGTGATACTTTGTTATATAGTGCGTGATAAATACTTTCATACTTAGATGCGTGTAATAATTCCTCAGTATTAATATGTATCTTTTTTGTATCATCCTACGGGGTGGGTTTTTGCCGATTACTTTTCATCTCTCCATTTTGCTATTTACATTGTTTTCTCCTTTTTACATTGGTTATCTCCTTTTTACATTGTTTATCTCCTTTTGTTCTTCTTACTGTTCAATTTGATTATCTACCCACTACACGTTTGTTCTGTTGTGTTTGTTAATATCTCAATCAATAATCAGGCTCGTATGAGAATTAACCTGTTGACCTGTTACTATGATCATAATTCAAAATAATATTATAAAATAACTTGTAATTATTTGAACCTTCGCACCTTTAACTTATTTGAACAACTTCAAATGAAGAATACAACGCATCAAACGTGCTATGAGTTTCAAATGAAAGGAGTTATTACCCATGCAGGCAACAATGAATGTTGAATAAATATGTCTGTAATATCACACAATCGTTTATCCACGTTTTTCCATGTATTATCATTTGCAAAAATTAAAACCATTCAGGCACTATTCAACTTGCTGAAATCGCTACAATTCGCACGCTTGAAGGTGGTTTGTTCGAAGACCATGAGGCATCTAGCGTCCTTGAGATGGTTACAAGAAATTGAATCAACTTATAATATGCATTAGGTGCGCAAACTTTTTCATAAGTTGATATACCACGATCTAATGTGACGGTGACGCAACAAAACCTCACTTTCACCACTTCAACTCGGCAACATTATTGCAATATTTGCGTCCAGTGATAAGTCCCACAAATACCCTGGGAATAAACTACTGCTAATTTTTGTTTCGTTGTAATACTGTGCACAAGTCCCTTTGTTGTTTCTAGCAAATTGTGTACCAACCACACTTTCATACGGGCATATGATGATGTTCTACTCAGCTGTATTTAGGATAGTAGTAAATTGTTTAGATATTTCATGAATAAGTTCCTAGTTTTGGAAATAATTAAAACGTTTTTAGTAAATCGTACAAAAATACAATTGAAACAAATCGAAGGCTAACACCGAGGCGTTTTCGATGAGCTAACTGTATAAACTGACATTTTCCAGGTGTCAACTTTCAACAGCAATACACGAGCGAGCTCTTTCTGGCGCATTTCCATCTCAGATTAATAGCGCCAATCTCACGTTTAATACTTTCATTCAAGTCGTCAAAATCGGTAGTTTCGATTGCTAGCAAAACCAATTAAATTACCTTTTCTTCATCACTCATCATCAGCGGACAAATTGCATCTTTCTCTTGGAAAATTTTAATAAATGACAGTGCATGTTTTGGCCTTTACTCAGTGTCGTTTTGACAAATTTTCTACACAAGCAGCTGCAGATAAAATTTTAAATATTTTTTCCACATACGTCACGAAATTGTTTCAGGAACTTTTAGCTAGTCCGAATGCCTTGGAAAGGATTAATGTGGAGTACGGGAGACGTCATGCCGAATGTATTCGATGTTGTCTATTCATCTTCCTGTCTGAGATCGAGGTGTTCTAAGATCCTTAAATTTTGCGCCAGTAGGCGAATATTGCAAGATCCGTAATACAGCAGTGAAAGGCGCTCCACTATTGCGCACATTCTTTATACCAACTAACAAAACGTCAGAAGCGGAGGTAATGAATTTGCATTTTCATTAGTCAGTCCTGTTTTGATTCACCAATTTGGTAAATCGAAATCCCTTTGTGTTGCTACAGGAGAATCGTTTTTAAAAAATATAGCTGAACAAATGAGATCGTTTATCAATCGATAAGTTTTTTTTCAAAATGTGACAAAGAAAATTACGTATTTAAATTTGCTGCAATGTTTAATATGAATGTGTTACGAAATCAATATTCTGAATGTAAGCTTTCAATCGCAAACAACAATTTTTTGAAAGATTTTTATTAACTGTTAAATGTGAGAACTCATTAATGAACAACCCTGTATTTATCTTGTAGTTGTTAGTGAATATTTTTGATCGCCGAGGCAGGATTTATAGACACGACATAGTGAGATCGTATGAATAATGGTGGGATGTACGTTGGCACAGCATTTTGCCATAAGAAACGAGAGCAGAAGACTCTTGCCGGGAAGACGTTTTCCAGTACTGTGAAGCCACCTACCAGTAGGTGCCAGTAATCCTGACTTAAAAGTAGAAGCGGCTCATTAAGCATCATCTTGGTTCCAGCCACCCCAAACGTGATTATATTTTATTCGTTAATTCCAAGTGCCTTATAACATCCCAAATGAAGATTGGGAGATGGAAACTCGTATGAGTTTCAAATAAAAGAAGTTATTACAATGATAATTGACTAAATATTTCTGTAATATCACAATAGTTTAGCCACGTTACGCGGCCAGAGTCCCTTGCCACGCTGTTCTGCTTTGTCCTCAGTATTTTACCTTTAGAACATTATTCAGTCAGAAATTTTCGACGTTAGACCATTTTCTTTAAGTGTATATTTGTGATATGTATTACTGCTAAATATTACATAATTGCCTATCAAAACTTCACAACATCAAACTGTACCTACGCTGCTTTATAAGGAACTAATAAACTTATATTATTTGCTTTGGGAGTTCCAAAATAATTGTTCTATCATAAGGCCGATATAAAGTTTATACTAAATAGGATAATTGCATATCATAACAAAATAAGCTGACATTTCCAGGTCAAACGTAATGCCATACTTCAACAAAAAAAAACATTAAAGCTCTCATCACCATGGAGTATTCTTGACTTGATGTAAGAATCTGTCATTGATTTCGATGTTGTCATATAATATACATATGTTTTATTACAGATAATGTATCTTGATATACTATCAATCCATCTATACTTCCATGACCACTAGCATAGGTTTGCGTTCTGCCAGTCCATTGGCCTCTTTTCCACCAGAGCATCAACGGGAGTCATTATAGGCTCCGTAGTAGATAGATCATGGATTTCAGAAGGCTCGCACACCTCTGTGTGCAAGAAAAACAAAGTTGTCAAGGTTAAACTATTTGAACACTTTAGTCGTTTCAGACGCACGCTGGTGCTCACAAGAATAACGTTTAGACAAAACGTACCTCCGCTTTCAAAAATTTAGAACTTCATGAGTAATATGTATGCGCGCTAGTGCGTACAGGTAGCATCGTCGAGACCGGTACGAGGTTTACAGCTACACGAACAGAGTTTGCTCCGACAGCAACGCATCACAGTACATTTTATTTATTTGAGCGAGATAGACGAAATGAAACCCCCCGCCTCCAATCACTTAGAACTTCAAGAGTAACATGTACGCACGTTAATGCGCACAGGCAGCATCGTCCAGTCTGGTACAAGGTTTACGGCTACACGGACAAAGTCAGCTCCGACAGCAGCGCAATACAATGTTTACAACTACACGCCCTAGTACGGTTACATTACAATTCATTTATTCAGGAAGATGAGGACACTGACGAAACGAATACCCACCTCCACCCCTCAGAACCTCAAAGAGTAATATGTACGCACGCCAGTGTGCACAGGTAGTATCGTCAAAATTGGTATAAGGTCCACGGTCTCACGAATTAGATCAACTCCAACCGCAACGCTTCATAAGGCTCATAGTTACGCGGCAAAGGTCATATACAGAAATTACGTATGGTCCCCACACGCGCGAGCGAGCACTGACTATAAAAGCGATTATTCACAAAATCACAAACAGGAGCTCTCGCACATGTATACTAGCATTATTTTATGTGACAGAATTGTGGAAACTGGAGAGAAAAGAAAAGGCAGGTTCATCATGGACTAAAAACTGCTCAGATAATTATCATTGCACTAATTGGTTAAGGGGATAGAAGGGGCGGGGCAGAAGTCCCTTGGGTCCGAAATAGCCCGACGACACCCGGAGGATAACCTAAGTCCCTCGGGTCCCCCGAGTCTCCTCGTCTCAACTCAGCTCGGCTTGTCTCAAATCATTTCGGCCAGTTTCGACTCCTGTGGACTGCAATAACTAATTATTCTACTCAAATATTTTAGGTATTTTCAACACTAGTCAATATTTGTTCGATCCGACTCATAACATCTTCGGAGATTTCTTCTTCCTAGTCACGTAAACGAATTTTTTGCCACGTGAACATTGATTGTTGTCTATTTGAGGACGAGCCGTCCTGCTCCACCTACACTCAACGTGACACTGATTCCAATCTAGGTATGCAGCTGGCTAATTCAACTTGATTACATGTTGTTTTTCGCAAAACAATAGGCCTAAGAGTGCTCGCCAAGGTCATAAACTGTGTATGTATGTATGTGTATAGTTTTGTGTACGTATGTGCATGTGTTTGTTCAATTATATGTACGGGTTACATTAGTTTAAAAACAATGTATACCAAAAATTTAGAATTCAAAATTTCCAATTTTCGAGAGAGATAACACATTACTTAAGTAGCCAAATTATAACTTCAATTGACGGACTTGGCTCTGTGACCCCTCGAAAAGTTTTAATTTTGAATCTCGATCGATATTAGATAATTCTTGGTTAGAATAGCATGGGTTAGGTAAGGATGATTAGTTCGTTTAACCTAACATGAAGTGGAGCCGATCTACATTAAATATCATGTAACATAAGCAAAAGACTTTGTTCTGATGGAAAAACCCAGATCAGAGGTATAATGCTGCAGATGTTAACCGATTCTGTATATGCATACAAATGTGTGTATGTCTCTACATTGTGCCGGCATCGACCCCTGTATATGCCGGCATATGTCGGCACCTCCCCCCTTGTGCACGCCTGAATTTTACCGGCATATGCCGGCACTCCCCCCCCCCCCCTCTGTATACGCTTAAATAATGCCGGCATATGCCGGCACCTCCCCTCTGTATACGCCTGAATTATGCCTGCATATGCTGGCACCAACTCTGAACATGCGTATAAATGTGTGTAGGTGTGTACCTAATATAAAAAGCTACGTAGAATAGAACCATGTAAACTGATTTGATGTGTACATTGCACATAATAATAACGAAATATCATACATAACCATTAAACTCGAATTAAAATATATAATTGTTATTTAAGATGATTAGGTCGCGTAGGGATTAATGCATCTGGCAGTGTATGGCAACCCATTTTGCAACCATTGATAATTGATCTATGTTCTC
>SDVV010020750.1:0-13263 GCA_016164225.1 Gammarus roeselii | reverse complement strand
AACGGACTCTACCGGTCACTGAATGCCTCGAGGATGCACAACAACCTGCACTTTGGGTCAACGGACTCTACCGGTCACTGAATGCCTCGAGGATGCACAACAACCTGCACTTTGGGTCAACGGACTCTACCCGTCACTGAATGCTTCGAGGATGCTCAACAACCTGTACTTTGGGTCAACGGACTCTACCGGTGTCACTGAATGCCTTGAGGATGCACAGCAACGGCTTTGGTTTCCGTCGAGCAGGCAGTATGCCGTGGGGGAATGACCAACAGTAACTGTTTGGCTGAGTCGGACACAGAAGCAGGTGGCTGGAATGGTGATGTGCTGTGAATCTCTTGCGCGAAAAAATCAGTGACCACACACGTCACCAGGACGCTGCTTACTTAGCTGCTTCTTGCTCAGATTTGTTGTATCGCAAAAGCCTGAATACATTTTTGGTTTTTGGCACTTGGATGCTCGGCTGTGGCTTAGTTTTGAAAGGAGTTGAATAAAAAAGCAAGAGTTTTTCGGCATGGCTTGAGATCAATGAATAGGTTGAAACAATAGCACTTTCTGGGCTATTGTATGGAGGAGTTGTAATGTGGCTGTAAATAGATAAAATAAATATTTCTGAATTTCCTGTTCATCCTAGTTTCTACAAAACGGTCAATAACTGAGGCAAATGACTTCATCATAATCTCTACTATATCATTTTGCGTACTAGGTAATTACCGCAGAGGGTTACGGAATAGAGTGGCGAAAAGCTTTAACTTCTTTACGGGTACAAAGTAGGGAATTCTTAAAGCTTCCCCTCGTCGACTTTCCTTAACTAAGCACTGATATTTAAAATAATAGAAGGACATTCATGTACGACACACGAGTTCTAGTCTGTGACCTGTAGAGTGCAACGTCCGCTGTGAATTATCGACCCCAATGGCGATCCAATGGGGTCAAAGATCGCCTCATCTCTAGCTTAGTCTGAAACAGAAACAGCAAAAAAAAAGATGCAGGTGAGTAACAAAGGACCAGGTTCTTTGCTGACATTCTAGCTGTTTGGCGATATCCAGTACCTTGCTCCAAGGTGCTGATTGTCTTCCCATCAAAACAGTGATAATTTACAAAACAACCACTCAACCTAACAAACCTCTTCGTAAAAAAAACACTTTTGAACCGGAAGACATTTAACGGATACTGTGTTCATTACGTCGAAATAAATTAATCCGCGAACCGGGGGGCTAATGGCAGCCTACATGCAAACATGTACTGTACGTTCGCCAACAAATGTTCGCTAGCCTTGATATTAAAACAATCCTAATGGTTAGCGATTTCCTTATTCTGTACACTTTCTGAGGAATTATTTTTGAAATATTTCCAAACCAATTAAATTCAAAACAATTAGTTGAGATAATTTTGCTGGAATAATTTTAATCCAAAATTTAACACTGTAATCCCAACATTTATCAAAATTTTGAGTCGGTGACATCTTGTTGGTGACTGTAGATGCATAAACAAGTAAATTGATAGCAACAAATGTGGTTCAGGTAAGTCCTGCTTACTGATGCAGGCCCAGTAGCACAATTATCTGTATCTTGAGTATTTAAACAGTCCCGAATATATGTTTATGAGACAAGAAGCGAAAGCCAATTCGATTTTATTTTTTGGTTCGACCATAACCTATACAAGTGATGTAGGTACAGATTGATTAATTGGGTTTCAACCACGGTTTAACTAACCATACATTCTTTACCAAATGTTGTAAATACCTAGAAATTTACCAAATAATTTCATCATGTTTAACTTTGAATGTTTTCAAACATATGGTATTTATCGAGTAACAAATTTTTAAAAATAACTAATTCAAAATGGCCCTTCGTTTCAGCATTCCCGAGCGTACGTAGATAGCCTGCTTCGACGAAGAAACTGGAAGTTTGGTCACTATAAAAAGAAGATCGCGAGCAATAATTGAAAGAAACTTTGCCCTACCAAGTGACAGGATAATTTTGAAATGACTGAGTCCTGATGACAAAAGGTAACGTTCAAAACGCACCGAAGAAGCAGCCTCCTCTTCAATAAACTGATCCAAATTATGAGCGCGTAATGGCACAGTTTCAAAGAAAACCCAAAACGTCTCATGGATAATACGATCTGGCGCATTGTCCAGTAGAATCATTCACCCCCGGACTAGTTTCAATTTGCGCAGAGGATCACTTAGCAAGCTGGGAAAATCGTTTCTAATTTAGCACCGAGGAACTGCAGCTTCTTGAAGAGACATCACACCTATTGGAACGATTAGGATTCTCAGACAGGGCTCATTTTCACATCTAAGGAGAAATTAATCGGCATGACTGCCCCTATTGGTGAATCGTTGTTCCTTTTAGGAATGAACACTTAAGTCTGCATTATAAGCGTGTGACGGTCTGTGCTTTCATTTCCAAGCTGACGTCATTGGTCCACGTTTTTTTAAAGAAAATGTAAATGCTGAAGAATATCTAAAGATGCTTATCAGAATGAACGGTGAAAAGGACATCATCTTCATGCAAGGTGTTACTCTTCCTCATTTTGCAAAAGTGGTCCGAGTCTGGCTCAACATAACATTCACAAACAGAGGGGTAGGGCGCTGAACCAACGAAGACCAGAATGTTGCATGGCTTCCTTGTGCGGCTACATTTAGTCGCAGCCTTATACCGTCCGCACACGATGTTCAAATTCTCGAAAGCCTTATGACTTTTGAACGATGAGTCGCGCCCCCTCGGGATTTCAGCCAATGAACACGCACTCTCCTGGGTGTTCATTGGCTGAAATCCCGAGCAGGCGTGACTCATCGTTCAAACGTATTAAGTCTTTCAGGACTTTGAACGTTGTGTGCGGTCGGTATAACACAACACGTCCGCGAAGCTCAGATCTCGAGAATAGCATCATGGAAGTGGTGATGGTCACATTAAAGCCAGCAGTTAAGTTGACAAATTTTTAATTTTTTGTTATGCTTTGAGCAAAATGAATGGTAAAACGGTAACTTCTTTCTGCATAATTTTAATCTCGTTCCATATCGTTTATAAAAAGCTGACGTCCATCTCCCAGAAGGTGCTTCAATTCGTAGGAGTCTAAGCCCCCATCGTCAGATCTTGGTATAGTTCAAGGTCCCTTTTCGTTCTTCTAACTGTGTGAGCTGTCTTGTTTTTTTCCCTCGGACCCAACGAATCAAGTTTGGATGCGTTGTGGACTCTTCGCATTTAAACTGACATTTGTCGACAAAAATAAAGTGAAATCTTCTCAGTTGGAGGTCCGTGAATCAGCCTGTATGGAATTTAAAATTCAAATTATCGTATTGAAAACATAGTTCACAAACACTATAAACAATTAACAAAGCACAGCAGTTCAAGCTTTTATATATGCACTAGAAGTGCTTTACAAGTAAACATACGAACACTCTCATACATTTTATTCTAAACCTATAGCAGGTACAATTAATTCACCTGCACATAGACAGGTACGGATGCAGACATTAAAGTAGCACGCATATACACATTACACCAAATGGGATTACGCGCGAAATCAGATTACAATACAAGGCTCTATTCCAGGTAAGACAACAATACAATGTTTAATTAGATAATGTTTTCCACAATATTAAAGTTCCAAGCACTATGCCAGGTAAGACACTAACATATATACACACAGAAAAATAGACTCGTCGTTTTGACTAGTTTAAGCTAGTCACCAGGTTGTCCCAAAATCGACTAGGCAAAATGAGTCAATTTCGGTCGTGTGTTCTGTCAAAGCTAGTCAAAATGACTAGTCTGCATACGGCAGCTGCAGCTGTTTTTGTTGCTGTTGTGGTGGCTGCCGCGGCTGCTTCGGCTGCCCTTGCTCCAGCAGCAGCCGCTGCTCCCGCAGCGGCCGCTGCTGCCGCCGCTGCAACCGCTGCTACCACTGATGCCACTGCTGCCGCTGATGCCACTGCTGCCGCTGATGCCGCTGCTGCCGCTGATGCCGCTGCTGCCACTGATGCCACTGCTGCCGCTGATGCTGCTGCTGTCGCTGCTGCTGCCGTTGCTGCCCCGATGTTGCCACTGATGATGCCACTGATGCTGCCACTGCTGCTGCCACTGATGCTGCCACTGATGCTGCTACTGATACTATCACTGATGCTGCCGCTGCTACCGCCGTTGTTGCTGCTGTTGCCGCTGTTGCTGCCGCTGCTGCCTCCGCAGCTGCTGCTGCTGATGCCACTGCCGCCGCTGCTACCGCTGATGCCGCTGTTGCCGCTGCTGCCACTGCTAAAGCTGCTGCCACTGCTGCCGTTGCTGCCGCTGTTGCCGCTGCTTTCCCTTGCTGCCGCTGCTGCCACTGCTGCCGCTGCTGCCGCTGCTGCCGCTGATGCCGCTGCTGCCGCTGATGCCACTGCTGCCGCTGATGCCGCTGCTGATGCCGCTGCTGCCGTTGCTGCCACTGAAGTTGCCACTGATGATGCCACTGATGCTGCCGCTGATGCTGCCACTGATGCTGCCACTGATGCTACCACTGATGTTGCCGCTGCTACCGCTGCTGCCGCTGCTGCAACTGCCGTTGCTGCCGCTGTTGCTGCTGTTGACGCTGTTGCTGCCGCTGCTACCTCCGCAGCTGCTGCTGCTGATGCCACTGCTGCTGCTGCTACCGCCGATGCCGCTACTGCCGCTGCTGAAGCTGCTGCCGCTGCTGCCGCTGCTGCCGCTGCTGCCACTGCTGCCGCTGCTGCCGCTGCTGCCGCTGCTGCAGCTGCTGCCGCTGCTGCCGCTGCTGCCGCTGCTGCCGCTGCTGCCGCTGCTGCCGCTGCTGCCGCTGCTGCTGCTGCCGTTGCTGCCACGGATGCTGTCACTGATGCTGCCACTGATGCTGCCACTGATGCTGCCATTGATGCTGCCACCGATGCTGCCGCCGCTGCTGTCGCTGCTGCTGCTGCCGCTGCTGTCGCTGCTGTCGCTGCTGTCGCTGCTTACGCTGCTGACGCTGCTGACGCTGCTGCCACTGCTGTCGCTGCTGCTGCCGCTGCTGCTGCCGCTGCTGCTGCCGTTTCTGCCACTGATGCCACTGATGCCACTGCTGCGACTGCTGCCGCTGCTGCTACTGCTGCCGTTGCAGGAGTAGCAGCAGTGTCTAACAGACGCAACGGTAGTGTCTAACAGACGCAACGGTAGCAGCAGTGTCTAACAGACGCAACAGTAACCAAATATTTTTTATCAGCCCGCATCAGTCATTCGTTCTGCCACCGTCTCATGATCAGTATCGTGCTCAGTGGTACTTATCACCTGCTCTTTCCTATGCCACTTAGTGCCGGAGCTAATTAACTTTGCGTAACACGCCTAGGCCCCATGTGCGGGTCAGGTGTAATATGGACGAACAGTAAAAAAGTTTGACATATTCTCCTTTGGTGAATTTATTTTCATATATTAATATGACAAAAGGAGATCAAGTAGGTTTCCAAAGGAATTAAATGGTACACATTAATAATAAAGATATCTGCCTGACAAATCATAACTGAAATTATTTTATTTATAAAACGCTGCCCCTGTACAGCAATTTTTGTAACGATTTTATGTACAAGACACATTAATGAAATATCAACGTATTCTCTATTCTTACCGAATCACGATGACTTTGTCGAAAACATTCAGCCGAATTTCGTCCTTAGCAATAAATGCGTTCACATTCAAACTTAATGTTTGGTTGGCAAATTCGTGTGGGCAACCATCGGAAGACTCGAGGGCGACGCCGACAGTAGGCGACTATTGAGGGACGTGAGGGAACAAGGGCGACGCTGACAGTAGGTGACTATTGAGAGAAGTGAGGGAATGAGGGAGACGCTGACAGTAGGTGACTATTGAGAGAAGTGAAGGAATGAGGGAGACGCTGACAGTAGGTGACTATTGAGAGAAGTGAGGGAATGAGGGAGACGCTGACAATATGCGACTATTAAGGAACATGAGGGAATGAGGGCGTTGCTGAGAGTAGGTGACTATTGAGGCATATAAGGGAATGAGGGTGACCATGACAGAAGGCAACTATTGAGAGGCGTGATGAAATGAGGGCGACGCCGACAGTAGGCGACTATTGAGGGACGTGAGGGAACAAGGGCGACGCTGACAGTAGGTGACTATTGAGAAAGTGAGGGAATGAGGGAGACGCCGACAGTAGGCGACTATTGAGGGACGCGAGGGAACAAGGGCGACGCTGACAGTAGGTGACTATTGAGAGAAGTGAGGAAATGAGGGAGACGCTGACAATATGCGACTATTAAGGAACATGAGGGAATGAGGGCGTTGCTGACAGTAGGTGACTATTGAGGCATATAAGGGAATGAGGGCGACCATCACAGAAGGCAACTATTGAGAGGCGTGATGAAATGAGGGCGACGTTGACAGTTAGCAACTATTGAAGGATGTGATGAAAGGTGGCCGACGCTGACAGTAGGCAAATATTGAGAGACCTGAAGGGGACGCAGCCAATGGTTGGTCAATTAATGTTTCGCGGAACCTCAGCAACAACCGAGGGTTACGAAGGCATCGCCGACAGTGGGTAACAGACAAGAGGATGAGGGTTACGCTGACAGTGAACGAAAACTGAGACAAGTTGGGATCAATACCGTCAATGGACGACCGCCGAACAAATGTTAATGACGACGATGCCGTATAATGAAAAATTATCCCTTGTAGTAATCCCCACTCCTGAGAAATATTACTGATTTCTTTCGTCAAATCTTCTTCCTGACCTCAATGCACTTTGATGAATTGCAATATATTATCAGTATACTTAATATAACACTACAGTTAACATCACTCTCCTCTTCATCGGCAGGCTGATTCCATCCGCTGCTGCTGATCTCATATCACCAAGTGCAGGTACAAAGGCCAAAAACTTGTGAATGTACGTGGACGCGGATGTGAGGATTTGATAGAAAACTGGTCTATGTCTAACTTAAGACTAAAAAAACGTGCATGCAAACTACATTGGTTTGGTGAGATTTCACGTATTGCGCGAACGATCATCAAAGCTTGCTATGGATCCCTAGGAATATCTTTTTCTTACGCAGTGGCAAAGACACTTCAACTGCTAAATCGTTGTACGAGTGGATTTAATGGACAACAACACTACATGCAAAAAACCAGCATTGCAAAAACTATTTTGTCGCTGAACATATGTCCAATCCGCAGACAAAATTCAATTTCATCACGACACCGTAATTTGCTATTAGGCCCTGTTGGAGGCGAAAAAATATGATTGGCAATGATTTGTAGAAGAAGTTGAGCAATTTTCATGCAGTTACTTTCTGCTACCTCAGTTCTTATATAAGGCTTCGTGCAAAGTGACATGGCTAAAATTGTCCCATTGTGAGGCCCTGGCGGCGGATGCAGTTCGCGAGAAGCAAACAGCATCCGCTGCCGAGGAACCATGAACATAAGGCCTCCGGTCGCAGAGGACGACCAAAAATTTTAATTGCGATTGACTGCGAATGGGGCAATATTTTGAAATGATACCTCAATGTTCAACGCAGTAACGCAACAAATACAGACACTAGGCTGAATACCCCAGGATAGGTTCTAGCTGACGACAAAGCACATCTCCCATATCTCTCATACCCTCACTTTCAAACAAACTTAGCCCATTTACGCTAAAGGGTCTGGCCGAGAGACCCCGCAACACATTCCAGGATGAGAGTGCGGTAGGAGGTCAGTGTCAGCAGCAAGCCCGGGAGGGAAACAGGTTTACTCCTGCTGCGTAATTACGACCCTCCCTTCCCCTTAACCACCGTCCCGTTTCTCAACGAGACGCCAAGGGAAGGACTGCACATCATGACAGGGTCAAAACTCATATATTCTCAAACACTATCCACTCACGCCTTTACATTGCACCCTCCCTCGCAAACTCCACACCTATGACTCTCCTTCCTCACGAATGCGTCACGCCATCTATCGACCAAAACTTCGGTCTACATTTAGATCTACGTCCACTCACCTCCTTCTTTATTACCCTTTCGCCAATCTCCCATCATCCATACTCACCATGTGCCCAAACCATCTGAGAACAGGCGGATCTACTCTGCAATATCTACTTCAAAATCCCGGTTCAATTCGATCAACATCGTTATTGATTCTGTCACTCATCATCACTCCGGCCTTGCCCCTCCCACATTTCCTCACAAAAACATTCAACCGTCTTCACTCCTATGTTCTTGCACTCCAAGTCTCAGCTTCGTAGAACACATTGAGGACACTACCCCCTCAAACAACCCTCTCGTTTTTCCATCCCCAACGGGCTACAGCTCATTACACTCTCCACTGCCCACAACACTCCACACCCTTACTTCAGCAGAGACTCCACCTCAGTTTCTACCAATTCAGCCTTCTCCACGCGAGAACCTAAAAACATAAAGCACTGAACTTTCTCCAATAAATCAATTTAGAAGGACACTTACTAATTCTGTTAGAATCTACATTCATCGAGCATTTCATAACTTGACTTTTACCCACGTTAACACAAAGCATCTTCCACAGTCTACCAAACTACGACACAAGCCTTCGTAACTCCTTCTCCATAACTCTCCACCAGTGCCGTATCATCCGCAAACAGTAACCGACTCAACTGCCAACTCCGCTCATTCGCTAACAACAGTTCTAAGCCCCAACCTAATCTACTCGCTTTCACCTCCAAAACCACTCCGTCCATGTAGAGATTGAACGGCCTGGAAGATGTAACTCAGCCTCGTCTCAGTCTCGCTTTCTTTGTGAGCTAAGCCCTCGCCTCGCTCCCCACTCTGACACATGCTCTGCTGCTAACATAAAAATTATAAACCGATTTCAACAAATTTCCACTCACTCCGTACAAACGCAATACACTCCATAGCGGTCCCCTGACAACCCTGTCCTAGGACTTTTCCAGCCCAATGAAGGCCCAGTACACATATTTTCCCTTCCCAAGGTAGCTACTCCCCACAGCTGTTTCACCTTGTAGAAATCTGATCGGCACACCCACTACTACTCCTGAAGCAAATCAATTCCTGGCCTACTGTACCATCTGTGTTGACTTTAATCATCTTGATTAGCACTCTTCTGCGCGATTTACCAACAACACATAACAAACTGATGCCTCACGAGTTGCAGTATTCATTTCTATCTCTTTTGTCCTTATACAGTGAAAAATGCAAGCACTGCGCCACTCAATCAGCCCCACGCCCAACACAAAGCATAGATTCAATACCCTCACCAACTATTCGACTAACGCCCCCCAATTCGCGTTTGACTTTTCTGTATTTTTTGCAGACTCTCCTGTGTTTTTTGCAGACTCTTCTGTGTTTTTTTGCAGACTCTCTTGTGTGAGATCTGTGTCAAGTGCAAACATTTACCGTGTTAAGTGAGATAATTAATAAATAAATAAATGATTATTTCTTAACCTAATAAAGCTAAGTTAGTAATAGACCGCGCCTGTAAAAAAGATGGCGGAAATTCTCACGACATGGCCAGTGTCCTGAATAGCTTCATCTAATCAGTGTTCACAATTGAGGCCCCCGACTACGAACGAGATACTGTTAACGCTGGGGAAGTCAGCCTCAACGACATTGCGTTCACAAGAGAGGAAGTTGCCAAACAATTTGAGGAACTGGACATTTACAAATCGATCGGTCCCGATGGACACCACCCAAGAGTTCTCAGGTAGCTCGAGAACAATTGACGGATTCCCTAACCCACATCTTCAACTTATCGATGACGAGTGACGAGGTCCCCGAAGACTGGAGAGTTGCCGATGTCACGGCAATCTTCAAGAAAGGTGACCGACAATCGCCCAGCAACTATCGACCGATCAGCTTGATGTCGATCGTGTGCAAAACCATCGAGCGATTGAAACGAAATTACCTCGTCGATCATCTGGAAGACAGCGGACTCACTCATGACACTCAACACGGCTTCCGCCGAAAGAGGAGTTGTCTGACGAATCTGCTGGACTTCTTCAATGAGGTGATCAACATGTACGACCGTCGCAAGGCAGTGGATGTCATCTACCTAGACTTTCAAAAAGCCTTCGACAAAGTGCCGCACAGGAGACTGTTACACAAACTCTCTGAGCTCGGCATTGGTGGCAACGTACTCCGCTGGCTGCGCGCCTGACTAACAGGACGCAAGCAGAGAGTCAGCATCGGCCAGGCGTTGTCCGAGTGGGCCCCTGTTACCTCTGGTGTGCTCCAGAGCAGTGTCCTGGGGCACATGGATGCGGGGCTTCTGTCGAAGGTATCGAAACATGCCGACGACACAAAGCTCTGCCATGCAGCATGGTGGGAGAGAGACAGAGTTCAGATTCAACAAAATCTAGAAAAACTCGTCCAAAAGGTCGGAAACGTGGCAGATGCCCTTCAATGTTGCAAAATAAACAGTTATGCACATGGAGAGTCGCAATGCCAACTTCAACCACATGATGGCAGGAACGATCTTGCAACTGTTGACCAGCAGAGAGACTTGGGCTTCCTTATCTCGACAGATATGAAATTGAACGCGCAGGCTGAAAAAGTTACAAGATAGCTAACCTTAACCTTGGTTACATCTCCCGTAACTTCCTCTGCAAAACGAAGGACATTGCATTGCCGTTGCACACATCCCTTGTCCGTCCCCACCTCGAGCATGCAGTCCAATTCCGGTCTCTACACATGAGGAGGGACATAGTCAAACTGGAACGAATCCAGCATCGTGCAACTAAGCTCATCCCGCAGGTACGCCACCACAGCTACGAGGATAGGCCTAAAGAGCTTGGCCTCATCACCCTTGAGCAACGAAGGCTGAGGGGTCAGCTCATTGAAACCTTCAAATACCTGAAGGGATTCAACAATGTCACTCCTGTCGGCCTCTCCGACAGGACCTCAACATTCGTACCCGAAACAAGTGGCAAAGCTTGAGGAAAAACGTTTCGCAACAACTATTGCGCCACACTTTTTCCCGATCGCAATCTCGCAGGTCTGGAACAACTTCCCAGCTGCGGTAGTTAGCTCTGAATCCGTGAATGAGTTAAAAAACGCGCTTGACAAGCACTGGGCTACGTGATCCGTTTAACCTGAGAACGACACGACTTACCAGGAGCCGTCGAACCGGGTGAGAGGTGTTATGACGCCTCTCATTCCGCCCTAAACCCACGCAAGGGGCACCGGTACTGGGTGTGAGCCCGAACGCGGTACTCGCATTCACCCATCCCGCTAACCTACGAGGCCGTCTGTTGTCCTAACGGGAAAAGCAGATGCAGGGACTATGGTATTCTAAAAGTGACACCGCCTAAGAGGAGGGCTTGCTCAACTCGATGCGGCGGTGAAGACTTGGAGGTTTACCATATATTATTTACTCTACACCCCATGTTATACGTAAATCGAACACGCACCAAGAAGAGAGCTCCTGCTGAACTCTGTGATACGGTCTAGATTCAACGGTTACCATCCATTGATTAAGGCAACGAATATCTTTCTACGGAGGAATCTTGTCGACACGATGACATTTTTCTTTTTACTTTTCTACCCTCCATGTGGGAGAGGAAAGAGCGGAGAAAAATGGGGAGAGATAGCCAAAATTGCAAGCCAGTGATATAGGGAAGGAGCATGACACGGGTCTCTTCGCAATCCAAGCTATTACTACTAATGAATCAATTATTAGTAACATTATTAGCATGTCGCTGGTAGTAGCAGTTGTTAATTATTACTCCTAATTTCATTATCAGTAACAATGTGATGATTGCTACTGCTGACCAACTCAAGCGACTGACAAGCTCCATAACAGAACGGAACGCTTTATACCAGTAGCATTGCAATTACATGTACTGATATTACTGCATTGCAGATACGGAGACTGATTATATATCGAGAACGATTATTCTAGGAACTCACCGGGTGAGAGATGTTACGGCGACTTGCATCCACCCTTAAACCCACGTCAATACTACCGGTACTGGGTGTGAGCCCGTAACGGTACTCGCATTCGCCCAGCCCGCTAGCCTACGAGGCCGTCTGCTGTCCTTGCGGGACAAGCAGATGAAGGAACAATGGTATCCTGAAAATCGACACCGCCTAAGAGGAGGGCTTGCTCAACTTAATGCGGCGGTGAAGACTTCAAGAGATACCATATATTTTTACTCTTTATTTTTATAATTCTTATGTAGTACGGTGCCAGCATTCACCACCACACCCCATATATACGAAAATCGAACCCGCACCAAGAGGAGATCTCCTGCTCAACTCTGTGATACGGTCTAGATTCAACGGGTATCATCCATTGCTGGAGGCAATGAATATCTTCCTACGGAGGAATCTTGTTGACACGCAGGCATTTTTCTTTTTACTTTTCTACCCTCCCTGTGAGGGAGCAGAGAAAGAAGAAAAATTGGGATAGATAGCCGAAATTGCAAACTAGTTAGGGTGGAGTCTGCTGGCGACTCATCCCCACACCCCATGGTATTCGAAAATTGAACCCTCACAAGGACGAGAACTTTGCTCAACTCTACGTTACGACGTAGGTTCAACAGATATCATCTATTGTTGAGGCATTTAATATTTTCCTTTGGAGAGACCTTGCCGACCCAATGGTATTTCTTTCACTTTTATACCCTCCCTGCGGGAGAGAAAAGGGAGAAGAAAAAGGGTGAAAGATAGATAACAATTACGAATCAGAGCGGATGAAATCTGTGGTGACTCAGTGGTACTTGCTGAGAAGCCACACCGACGGCTTATCCCAACACCGCATGTTATACGAAAATCAAACCGCACCAGGAAGAGAGCGTTGCTCAACTCTAAGGTATGATGTAGATTCGACAAACTGTGCGGGTGAAGTCTGCCGGCAACCCAGCGACGCTTACCGATGAGCCGCAACGGTGGCTCACCCCTACACCCAATGATATGCAAAAATCGAAACCGCACCATGAGAAGAGCTTGCTCAACTCTACGGTACGACGTTGATTAGACAAATATCATCCATTGTTAGGCAATGAGTATCCTCCTACGGAGAGACATTGCCAACGCAATGGTATTTTATCCCTACTTTTCTTCTCTCCGTGTCGGGAGAGAAAAGAAAGGAGAGAAACGGGAAAAGAAAAAAAAAAGATTGAATCAGTGGGTACCTTCTTATGGAAGGACACTGTCGACACGATGCTACTCTCTTTTTTTCACTCTTCTTCCCTTCGTAATACCCAATTGTAACACCAGCGCCGGTTACATCTCTTGGAGATGTCCCTCTGGCATCTCACTTGAAACATAAAGCCCCTCAAGCACTTCAGTTGAAATATATA
>SDVV010020749.1:0-13263 GCA_016164225.1 Gammarus roeselii | reverse complement strand
GTAGGTCATGGCGAGGCCTAATGAGACGCGGTCGAGCTAATGGCAATAGGAGTGCCGTGGGACGTGGAAGGGTCAAAATGAGCCATAAGAAGACTGAGTAGGTCACGGCGAGGCCTAATGAGACGCGGTCGAGCTAATGGCAATAGGAGTGCCGTGGGACGTGGAAGGGTCAAAATGAGCCATAAGAAGACTGAGTAGGTCATGGCGAGGCCTAATGAGACGCGGTCGAGCTAATGGCAATAGGAGTGCCGTGGGACGTGGAAGGGTCAAAATGAGCCATAAGAAGACTGAGGTAAGTCACGGAGAGGCCTAATGAGACGCGGTCGAGCTAATGGCAATAGGAGTGCCGTGGGACGTGGAAGGGTCAAAATGAGCCATAAGAAGACTGAGTAGGTCATGGCGAGGCCTAATGAGACGCGGTCGAGCTAATGGCAATAGGAGTGCCATGGGACGTGGAAGCGTCAGCCAAGCAATGGCAGGCTCTGAGGTGCGTGGAACAGCTCATACGAGGAGACTTGGGTCCAGGACGCGATAATTCTGTTCGGAAAGAAGATCAAATGTCATGCAATCTTTCATCAGAGAACGAATGTTTTCAGACTTTCTTTGATGAGGTAGAACACGGCCAGATCCGAATCCCAAATAGTTGGTCTCTTCAGAGTTATTTTTAATTTGCAAAATTACAAAGACTAGCGAAACTGGGCTTAGGTCTGCAAAGAATAGGATGTAAAAAATTACATTGGATTCGTCGCAAAGAATAGCATTATTTTGTTTTGTTTTCTCCTTACCGATCCTGGATAAGACGTAATACTATTATAATTATGATTATAAATAAAGTGTTAATTAATTATAATCGTCGAGTGTTCAAACCAATCAATCATAATTGTAAATATATAAAATTTCCATTTTATTTTAATTGAATTTGTATTTGTAATTGTAATTTTAATTATGAACACAACTCTAATTAAAATAAAGAGCTGCAGCATACAATTCAAACGTAGTTCAGTTCAACAAAGAATCTCTTTTCCTGAGATTTTCATACAATTCTAAAGTTTGTTCAGAGTGAGCAAGTAGACCAAAACTGTTGTCGAACATCACACAAGAAAAAAATTTACATTGCCGTTTTCTTACAACGTAGGTCGAATGAATCTAATTTTTAATTGAATTAATGTTGCATACGATACCATCGACTGCCAACAGATGAAAAATAATGTTAGCGTTGATGTGGTTGAAAAACACGTTTTTGGGATAGAAAGATAATTAAGTGGAAAAGTATGACATTCCAGGTGACGGTACATCACAAATGCATGCCAGTTCTTCACTCATTACCTGTAGTGCTTGCTGTTATCTTGGGCTATAAAATGCACGCGTATGAAATTGTGGTCAGATATGTCAAATAATTCGCTCGGCCATGTCGCTCCAGTCACAGCCCACTTCGTGATAATAAGCCAGCGCCCTAGAGAGCTCTACATCTGAGTCACAGTCCTGTACGTGCTCTCGCCGTATAATAAGCCAGCGCCCCAGAGAGAGCTCTACATCTGAGTCACAGTCCTGTACGTGCTCTCACCGTATAATAAGCCAGCGCCCTAGAGAGCTCTACATCTGAGTCACAGTCCTGTACGTGTTCTTACTGTATAATAAGCAAGCGCCCTAGAGAGCTCTACATCTGAGTCACAGTCCTGTACGTGCTCTTACCGTATAATAAGCAAGCGTCCAAGAGAGCTCTACATCTGAGTCAAAGTCCTATACGTGCTCTCGCCGTATAATAAGCCAGCGCCCTAGAGAGAGCTCTACATCTGAGTCACAGTCCTGTATGTGCTCTCACCGTATAATAAGCCAGCGCCCTAGAGAGCTCTACATCTGAGTCACAGTCCTATACGTGCTCTCACCGTATAATAAGCCAGCGCCCTAGAGAGCTCTACATCTGAGTCACAGTCCTGTATGTGCTCTCAAATATATAATAAGCCGCGCCCTAGATAGCTCTGCATCTGAGTCACAGTCCAGTAAGTGCTCTCACCGTATAATAAGCCAGCGCCCTAGAGAGCTCTACATCTGAGTCACAGTCCTGTATGTGCTCTCAAATATATAATAAGCCGCGCCCTAGATAGCTCTACATCTGAGTCACAGTCCTGTACGTGCTCTCACCGTATAATAAGCCAGCGCGTTAGAGAGCTCGACATCTGAGTCACCGTCCTGTACGTGCTCTCACCGTATAATAAGCCAGCGCGTTAGAGAGCTCGACATCTGAGTCACCGTCCTGTACGTGCTCTCACCGTATAATAAGCCAGCGCGTTAGAGAGCTCGACATCTGAGTCACCGTCCTGTACGTGCTCTCACCGTATAAAAAGCCGCGCCCTAGATAGCTCTACATCTGAGTCACAGTCCTGTACGTGCTCTCACCGTATAATAAGCCAGCGCCCTAGAGAGCTCTACATCTGGGTCACAGTCCTGTACGTGCTCTTACCGTATAATAAGCCGCGCTCTAGATAGCTCTACATCTGAGTCACAGTCCTGTACGTGCTCTCACCGTATAATAAGCCAGCGCGTTAGAGAGCTCGAAATCTGAGTCACCGTCCTGTACGTGCTCTCACCGTATAATAAGCCAGCGCCCTACATCTGAGTCACAGTCCTGTACGTGCTCTTACCGTATATATCTGCTCATCCCGGAAACTGCAGAGGGCGCCGTTGATAAAACGCATCAGTACTTGGGGAACAGTTTCCAAACTATTAAACTTGGTGCTGTGCGAGACAAGAAGTTGGGGAGAGTGGCGGAGCGATGTGTGGAGCAGTTGAGCAGGATACGCTTGGCCGGCAGGTCGATCTGCACAAGTTTACCGTTTGATTAGTAGTTACAGAAGCCGTTTGTTAACTGATTAAGTCTGGTTTAGAGTGAGAGCAGAAGTGAATGATAAATAAGGAACGTGTATGCAAACATTGCCTTTACTCAATTAGAACTAAGTGATCGTAAAACATGAAAGTGGACAAATTTACAAAGGCCTAAAAACTGTTGGTTTCATCAACAGGATATTCACATGTAAGTTTATTTTCATGTACAGCGCATTGATCATATTTTACTCAATGCCTGTTTTTTCCGTCATTCCTCTAGACATAAAAACTGACAAAAAAATTGTTTCAGAAGCTGCTGTCTGTTGTCAAATTCGAGACCGCATGTGCGGGTTGTTGAATCCACCATAGGATGGCCACTAATCTGTTCAATGATATTTATTGTGGTGATGGACCGATTGTTATTTGCATCAACGACCGTGAAGGATGCTACAACTAACTGTTAGGGTAGGTTCCAGGTTTACATCAAACAATCATCTCTCAATTTATCAGTCGCGCAAAATATTCGTTATTTTCCACACAACCTATGTTCATGAGCACGTTTCAATATCTCTATAAGACGATGAAATACGGATTCATCAGTCCCCTGTCTAATCATACAAATATTATATGAAATTATACTTTATCCATATTCATGTCCTGACGATGCACGTTGGCCCACTGCTCATACATGCACGAAACCATTATTTCCCAAACGTATTCCCAATGATGCACGAGTGCACAATTTTATAACATTTCCCAATTGAGGACCATTTTATCTGTAATTTTACACGAGGTTCCATTTCCTCTCCACAGCTGATTAAGGTTAAGCAAGGTCACATAATTCCAAGTGGATATTCGCTCTCGAATTCGGGAATATTATCGTAGCTTTATCATCGATCTACTGGCATTAAGGATGTTTACGCCCGACAAGAATAACCGGACTGCCAAAAGGGCCTGTGATCCGAACCGATTGCTGGAGATTGATGTTTACGACCGTTGGTTCTCATAAATCAGGATTTTGCATGTAAAAATCGCATTATTTAGATTGTTGAATGTATGCAGACATGATTCGGATTATTGGTTACAGTTTCTTGATAATATCATGCTGTTTTGAACTTCTGTGACGAAATAAAAACAGTAAAATTTTGTCAGTCTAGTTTTTTAATCGGCAAGCGGAATGTTCAGGTACATTGTGCATCTATTTTGTGCGATCCGGAAATGTTATGAGGCCATTTGCATTGTACCGCTCATTTGCATGTAAATGTATATTATCTCCTGAATGAGATAGTAATTAAGGAATCATAGTTTGTAAGATTACAGTTATTACTATCCTCGAGGTAGGAACAAGAAACCGTTCGTGACTGATGGGACTGCACTATAAATGTTATCTCTATGAAGCTTCGATGATCGCAATCGGAACTAGTGAGGCCTTGTTAACCCCAAGTACTTTTATTGTTACGTCAACGAAGCATTCCTATTTTTTTGCCTCCCTTACATCCACAGTCGGGCACAAGAAAGCTAGAGGACACGTGATCATTAAGCGGATACATCTTTTATTCTCAGCTGCCATTTGGACCAGTCGTTATCTCTATGAAAGTTACGATCCTGGATTTTAGGTACTTTCTGACTCACACTGTTATCTTACAGCTTTCTGCTCAGATGATGCGACCAGCTTAAGGTGACCTACTTGCGGAATGCAGTCGGTTTATCCGACTTTTGTCTCGAGTTCATGTTGCAATAACACTTTACAATTTAAATTGCGCTTGGAGCAAGGTATTTTATCTTTGTAACGTGGATTCTACCCACGTCAAAAGATCGTTGTTCCAACGAATTCATGCAATTATCCTTTGTACATCTTTTACACGTTGTTCACCGCTGCCTATACACGGAACGTGCTGTTTTTAATCAGCACCTCCAAGTGGGACGGTAATTGACGGAGGCTACCCCAATAAGGACTGAGTGCATGTTTTTCGCACTGTTACGAGCAAAACAGTGCAGGCGATGGTGACCTCCGTAACAAGGTTTTAGAACACTAAGCTCTCCGACTTTCCAGCCAGTTCTGGTCCTAGACTCTCTGAGTTTTACAAATTCTGCTCTAAAATTATAACTAAAATAGTATTCACAGATTGAATAATCAGTAATTACGTCATATTCAGTAGCGCAACAATACAATTACTTATGCATTAGCAGTCAGTAGCAAACAATCAAACATCCATTACCATTCAAGGTTTATTGGTGAATTGTTTTTTGCATCGTCATAGACTAGAATGGGAGTGAAAAAGTTTTCACGAAAGCCACAAAATAAATATTTAGTACCACCCGTTGTAGAGGAGTAAGTCGTTTGTATTCCCAACGTTGAAATCGTATTGGCCTTTGTATATTGTCACCTCTCTTTGTTATGCAATACGCAAACCTAATATAGGCACTCCAATGAAACCAGGCACCTCTGCATCTAACAACATGACGACGCTCTCACTCTCTCCCATCACCTAAGGGATCAGTGCTGCAAAGTCAACTCTTAGTACTCTATTGCCTTATATTATAGCGTGGAGGAGGTTAAGGTTAGAACCATGAGTTGTAGAAGTCAGGTCGCTTGCAAAGTGCTGGACAATGACAGAACTCAGGAGCTGATTGTTGCAGAGATCAGTTGCATCGTCCTACAGCCCGCTCGAGGTGAGCTGTGATCAATTCATCTCAATCTCTCGTTTAACTAATTCAATTAATAAATCGGGAAACAAAGTGTGATGTGATAGACCTAAGAACATTAAATCCATTGCTAGACTATGTAAACAAAGGATTCAATAATAATAATAATAACAATAATAATAATCCAAGCTCTAATATTATAGAGTCCCATCATGTGGGAACTTGAAAATAAAATTATTGAACTTTTGATTAACCGAGTGCAGGAAAACATTGCCGAACTGCCTGCAGTTCTGCCAGAACTGACTGCAGCAATGCAGCTCAGTGATAGTTAAGGTGAACGTCGCTCAGAGAGCCCTGTTCGCAATGCTGCTCTCTTTTATCTCTTCCCATACAAAGTGGATCACTGATAGTCAGCCCGCAGTGCGGATGCCATGCTGCCCAAACTTGCAAACTACGTTTTCCCAAATGTCTCTAATGACTTTAGTTCCGATTGGCTGGCGAGCACAGCTGAGGAAAGTAGCGACATCGCACCAGATCTGGAACAGGTGAAGGAGCGAGGATATGCATCCCGTAGAAGGAACATCAGCGAGGGCTAAAGGTTGGCGCGGAGCAGCGTTAGGGAAAGTAGCAAGGTTACTCCAGATAAGGGACAAGAGAAATTGCTAGTATTTTCTCTTCGTTGGTGGAACTAGCAAGATAAAATTAAGGAAAACATCAAGTTGCTCCTGTTATCGAAAACACCCACTTATTGCTATGGTAGGCAAAACTGTTCATTGTAGTTTGAAAAAATGTATTGTTTGAAGCAACAGTTAAGAGCTCAGGGCAGGGAGTTTCGCGGTTCAAATTAAGCTCTTTATGAACGTAAGAATTATTCAATGATGTTCTCAAACACGTCAAACAAATTCAGAACATATTCAGTAATATCAAGTATAAATGAAGTTCCGACAATATTTGTTGATACATTTTATTAGATAACAATAAGGAAAAAAACTCAGAAATCTCAATTAGATGAAACTACTCCATAACATAATTCGTTCAAATAACCTCTACAATCATTTATGCGTTCACCATTGAAGTCCATGATTATATTCAGACAGCATCAAATCGATCTCATCGATCGAATCTCCACCCGTTTTCCCCGTTTTCTTGGTTGAGTTTCCCTCCAGTTCCCATGTCAGAGTATCATTTTCAATACATTCTGAGTCACTCGCCCCCTTCATTAGCAAAACAGTTCATGTTGGAAATGCTTTTGAATTCGATAAATCTCATATTCGATGCTCATGTAAGGGTTAGAAACATAGATTGATAGCCAAAAACTACTCGTGCTGATTGGCAACTTCTGAAATTGTTCATTGTAGCTGACAAAATCATTTCTGCTATCACCATTACTACTCAGTTTCAATATTCATATGACTGTGTAACATACCGTCACATCTACGGAGCGTTTTTCCAGGTGATATGATGCAAAATAGAGTCTAAACTCAGTGCTGAAAGAATTGAAAACATACAAGTGTGGCTCCACATTTATTCATCGGCGTCACGAGCAAACGTAGAAGAATATTCTTTATTTCATTTTCCCGTCTGTTTACCCGCTATTTTGTTGCGGCATTGCTTCTACGTTATGTTTGATTAGTGCATTATTTATCCCCACGCCACGTATTTAAATAAACCCAATATTGCGTATACGCTATTACGTGCCCTTCACATTGTATCCGCTGCGTGCCATGACGGTGGCATAGCACGAGAATGGCACTCTGACACCCGGCCTCGTCTGCAGTGTGAGGTGCTCAATATACTGAATCATATTATGAATAAATTTTCCAGCGCTACAAGAGGGTGGCTCACCAGCAAACGGAAAAAATCGCTATGTTAGTTTTACTCCACATCAGGGACTAGAGTTATTAGCCACGACATCCTATACCTCAGCTCGCACGGCTTAGTGACAACACACATAAGCACGATAGCTTATGATGTCTGAGAATTTTTGAATCTCAAGTAAAATAATCGACACACAGTCACGTATGTTTTAAGAGACCCTGGAGATTTTCAGAATTTGTCTTTGCCAGAAGGCCTCATCATCTCTCAACCGTTATGTTATGATTTGATTAATGACACCTGGAAAAAATTATTCGAAGTTTTCACCAACAAACAGATAGCCGGAGCCAAAGTCTCGAGGACGACTCGTGTTTTGTAATAGGAACAATAGGAGAAAATGTGATGAATTCCAGGCTTCGTAAAGAAACAGATTTACCAATCTCCATCTTCGCAGAAAAGGCGTCTGGAAATCAGATACACATGTCGGTTAAGGTTTAATAATTGAAGATTATTCGATCCCCATGGAAAAACTTATTGGTGTTATGGCGATTTTAGATGTAGGCATGGTCTTTCAATATCATTACGTTATTTAACAGTTAGTGTCCAGTGGCATTCTATTGTATTGCGACACAATTAAATTGAACTACGTAATCACATAAATAAATGTTTATAACAAATGTTGAAGTTATGTGATATAGTATGATTGGCTTCAAATCGATTAACTTAGTGGTTTTGATAAGTGTCCCAATGTGTTTAAAGACCATATAAAATATTAGGTGAGAAAGTTCGCCAGCAGCCAAAACACAGCATCTATGTGGGACTTCCTTGATCGTGTGATATCAAGTGCAAATCATCTCCAAAAAATCGTCGAATAAAACCGTACGAGAATTTGAAATAATTCACACGTCTGTTTCGTTAGAATTTCTGATCCTGTTTTGGATCAAGCGACACCAGGAATATCAATCAACTCGGTAATAAATAACGAACGATGAAACAAATTCGACCGGAGTGACAGAAACCACCATTTTCAGTTTTATTATTATCCTGTGTTCTGTCTTGTTTTATGTTCGTTCCTATGTCCCATTCTTGTGCTCTTCTGATTAGTAGGCAAAGCCCTGAATCCATAGATGAATTGCAAGCCTCATCATCTCTCCCATCGTCAACTGTTCCCTTCATGCTCCTGTAATATGAAACGGCCGCATATCAGTGAGTACAAGTTTCCAAAATTCGGATACTCTTCTGGAAACGCGTATTCCTAAGTAACCCTTTCTTGATGTCATGTATAAAGAAATTGCTGAATAATCATCGTCCTGATATCCTCGATTCCTAGACGTACCTATTTTTATCCAAGGATATACATTTTTGAGGAAATAAATCCCGTATTCCTAATTTTTCTTTCGCAAGGGCACCTTGTTTTGGGCTCAACCTGCACTATCTTAATTGGCTGCAACCACCTTAGTCGATCCCAAGCAGAACCAAAGGCTCTTTCAGGCTGTTTTTCTTGACGGTCATTTAGAGGTCAGCTGACCGTTTGCCGCTGACTCTGCCCCAGAAAAGTAATGCCAGACGCTTCTCAAGCCATTCTGAAGTTCCAGTCTACAGCTTGAACTTCGCAAGCACTATTGATGCCAGTTCATCTGAAATACTCCAGCCACTTCCTCTAATAGGCAATTATGAACAGTAGTTGAGACCACTAGTTACGCAGTCAATGGTTCGGTAGGGGAGTGAGACATGGGTACACGAATGGGTAAGTGGTGTACAGAAGAAAATACTTGCGTTCTAGTGATTGAGATGTTTGCTTCTTACTTGGTCGTAGGTTTCACATGTTATAACACATCCATTATGATTGACTCCTAATAAAACTCTTCTATTTTCCAATTTTAATACTTGCTCTGACATTAAAGTCCCTACATCCATCCAAGACGCACCACAACTCCTGGCTGGTTTAACCTCATATATCAGCATTCTCATATCTACGTCTTACGCGTCACTTTCCAGAATCTTGCGTTTTATGGAGTCCAACTACTACCAACAACACTTCCAGAACACAAACTCTACCCTAAGAAAGTCCATTTTTCCCATAATTAGTCACGAATTGCCCGCTTCAATTTATCACCAAACAAGACCGGTGCAGCGCTCATCTGAAAAGTTCAGAAAAGCAGGACTTTAGTCGAAATTACTCAATGAATGAAACCTTTTTGTTATTTGGTTGATTCATGTATTCAAATATTGCCAATATAGGTTTAACCATTAACAAAGAGTATGGTGCAATTTCTGTGACCTCGTTTACATAAACTGCCAGGGTTAGGCATTACTGTTTACAAATATAATCAATAAAATCGATGTTACTAAAGGATCTCACGTTCATAAGCCACTAGACATCACCATTCACTAGAACGTGTTTCTACAAGTTTGTCGTTTGAAACATTTCATGATAAGCGAATCCCTTCTTTGCGTTGACGATTAGACGATCACCGCATGGGTTTGAGTGGTTGTCGAGCGTTGATGGGCAGAGAATGACAATTTCGAGGCTATAATGACTCAATTAACATCTGTTAGGTTAGGTAATAACACCAGTATCTTAGTTACGTTCGTTACCAGGAGAACCTGGTTTAAGCATTTTGGGGTCATAGAAAAGGGTTTCATTAATTTATTTTGTGATGCAGATTGTGGAAGTGACCTCATAAATGTTCTTGTTGACAATATTAAACACAACGACGTATCAAACCCCTAAGAGTCCACACAAGGACGGGTATGGAATGCCACACCAACTATTATATCCGTTGACAAATCAAAAAAGAGTTGAAATGGGTATGAAATTCAAGTTAGATCTCGCACCTCAAACTTTCTCTCTCTTCGCTATAAGAAAAATTGAGATGGATACCTCATCCCACTTATCAACGGACGTCTCGTTGCCGAGCAATATCTTGTTATATCTCCTCTCCAATCTCTAGGGTATATGTGGCATCTAGAACCTCTCCTAGTCCTTTATTCCTCCCTTGTTCCCAGGCGCCGCTCAACGTTTCTGACTCTACCCCACTACTGGCTTGTTCCTCATGTTAACTCCAGTGGAAGGTGTCGGACGCAGCTGCTGACACTACTCATTGAACACACTCGTGATTAAAAATATGCGTTGCTTGGTCCTGGTGCTATTTTTCAGCACTGTTATTTGGCGCATCTTGGCAGAAGCGCAACATTCTCCCCCACAAGGTCATATCGACGGATGTAATTTTATAATTTGGATATTTTTGCTTAAATAGCGGTTGCCGCATAGCAGCTGCCTGATAGCTATTATTTTTATCCACGGCGTTTACGGGCTGGCCATATACCATTTAAGGGAACGGCCAGATTGTCTCACTCGGGGTCAGGTAGGCCCGAACCTACAACATCCAGCTCCCAATGGACGTCTGTTGTGAGGAGAACCCGACACGCTACCCCCCCCATTCAGCCGCTGAGCTATTGGGAAAATTCCCGAATGAAATGACTGAGTACGTTCCCGGACGTGTCGTATTTATTTTTCGTTTAGCCGAACCTGGCCGAACATAACTGAGGCTAACTATAAATAATCAAATTCAGCCTGGCCTTAACCTAATCTAACTCAACTCGACTTGGAAACAGACACACGATGTTGTACATGTAACTAGTTCCAGAGAACCTACTGTAAATATGGAAATACACCCATTAATTTCCCTAGCCTGAAGCCACACGCGGCGACGGTACCTGAATAATGCGTTAATAAAGTGGGCCTCAGGATGATATGCTCAAAACAAATGAATCACTTGTCAATGAGTGATGATAAAGAAAGGAAAGCCATATAGATTAAACACTAATACAGTTGTATGTAAGTCACGTGACTGTAAATCACTGGGAAAGAACAAAAGCTGGCGTAAATGAGTGGGCGTTGCAGAATAAAGTTATTATCAGACGGCGGCGTAAGAATCATGTAATCTTTACATATAGTAGTTGAAGAATATTTAGGTATTAAGCAGCCTTCCCGGATGTAGATACTAATAAGTCAGTACAAAAACATCCCAGTTCCAGCGTTCATCTAACGTTTGGTGTAATTTTTTTCAAACTTCATGCCTCTGATATTAACAGTAGAAGTATGTGAGAAACTCATGTACTTATGTCTATCAATTATTATATTAGAGCATATGATAAGAGGCTCGCTCCTGCCACATCATTTCGAATAAATGTTAAAATTTACCGACTTGATTCCTACATTTCTGAAATGAAAATGCATGGGTAGCACATAAGCATGCGCCTCCATCGGTTATTTTCATCCATCTCATGTCAAGAAATACTTCATCAACAATGCAGCAGTGAGACAACAATGTACAAAAACAGACAAATTAATCTGTTCATCTTTAGGGGAGATGAATGTTTGACTGCAGAGTTCAATTGAAGATCACATCACTGCCGTTGAAGCCGGAGAATAGAATGACTAGTCAGGGTGTTACAATTAATTTTAAAATGCAAAATTAATGGGGCATACCAAATACCAATCGCGTTTTACACCACAAAGAAACAATGGGATCACTCGCTCTTTGCTTGCACGAAACTGGGAGACCATGAGAATCAACAATCCAAAGTTATGCAAAGAAACGCTGATGAATTGACGACTCAGTGTGCAATGCAAATTATATCTAACAGCCAACTATAGAAAACAATCAGCTGCTGCCCAAAATTACGCTGATTGTCATAGAAGTTTGGTCTTAAAATTTTCATCACTGTTGATGCAGAAGTGAAAAAAACTGTTCCTTCCTCTTGCATGTTAGATTGTTCAGTAAATAATGGCTCATACCGGCTTCTTCCCTGACTTAGCCCGCCATTTTGAACGTTCATTGCTTGTCACCGTATAATAAGTGTTAGTAAGTGTAGCCGAAATCGATTTCCTGCAGCATTAAAACCATAAATAATAATAAGTACAGGTAATACTGAACTGCAATGCGGAGCCAGTGAATTAGATAAAAAGTTCAAAGTAGATATTTCGATTAGTATTACTCAGTGAGTGGGTATTGATTAGCATTAGTGATGTAATATTGTTAGAGACGCTTGACTCAAATAATTAGTGTAATCCTAATTAATAGACACATATCCTCAAAATGCCAGGACTGCTTCCCATTTCAGGTGCGGAATCATTAAATGGTTGAATCCACTCCACCTCCAATTCAGAATGCAAAATATCCTGTCTATTTGGTCCCCGAAATAATGCAGGGTCGTTGCATCTACATTATTGCTACTCCCGTCACTAAACTTCGTGTTTGACGATAACAAATGATAGGTAATTGAAACAGTTTACACATCAATTAAAAACAGTCATTTACATGATTACTGTGACCGCATTTGGTTGGGGTACCGAAACAATTGAACATAAACAGTAATGTTGTATGAGAGGGGCGAACAATATCATTTTCCTTGCTAAGCGAGACTTGTGTGCCGTTTGTTCTGTTATTCGCAATTATGGTAACAAGGTCACGCCGCGTGACTTTTCTGTTTCATATGAGACCTTCTGTGACTCAGCAAACAAGTTAAAGAAGCCGGTATATGTCTGCACGCTGCACTCTTTTGAGCCTACCCTCCTATAAACCAAAATGTGATGCCATGCAGAGAAGCCACTTCTAAAAAAAATCGTTCATGTGAAATCCTATCACGTTGTAACAAAATGTCATTCAAATTTCAAGGGATATTGTTATATGTGTACATTAATTAGGACAAATCACGAAGCATGTGTCCCGAACCAGTGTTGTTAGCGTGGGAAATGCCGTTTGATTGTGAGCCAATTTTTAAATACGAAATGAAAACGGGTGCCTGTACTGACTATATTTTCAATAATTTGATCTTACAATATGATTACTCAAAATGCTCAAAAAGGAGACAGAACTTTTTATAATAAACGAAACGTCTGTTGTAACATGAAATCTATGTATACATAATATTCATTAAAATATATAAACACATATATATCAATATGTATAT
>SDVV010020748.1:0-13263 GCA_016164225.1 Gammarus roeselii | reverse complement strand
TATATATTTATATAAATGTATTGTTTTGCATTTACAAATATGACCACAAACTTGGTACAGAAATCTATTCTGAGTATTTTCGGGTTCAGTGGATTCAAAGTTTGTTCAGGTACAATGCCAGGTTGACATATATCACAACTTGTGTGTACCAAGTTTTCGTCAGCGTGATCTGTTCTGAAGACAACATTTTCTTCGTAGGTATTCTTAATATTATTTGATAAATAAGGTTGCCTTGTACAATCACCTGTGCATCCCACCAATCGAAATACATTGTTAGAGGACATCGTATGTTTCTTTGTTCCACGGGGCAAGACATGAAGACGTTAAATTGGACTATTGAATCGAAAAAAGATTCAGTAAATTAATTAAGGTCAACTGAAACTTACTGTCATGTTTATGCACGGTTTAAAATTACAGATATTTTTTAGACAGAGAATTAGAATTATCTAACATGAGGTTGTACATTACATCTACTCACCTAATATTTGGCATACTTAAATAAGATGTTACCTTGCACAAAAAAAACATTATAATGACTCAAACAATATACGCCTGACATTGATCATTTTCTAAATGACCGAGATAACAGGAAATTTGAGTGTATAAACAGAACAAAATTGAGAGAAATTATCCTTCAAATGACACCGATGAAGAACCTTTACCTGACATGGTAAATTTAATAGAGGAAGTCATTTACAAATCAGGAAATATGCTGTAACATATTTTGACTACCAACAATTATTTTCTTCCGTCATGTGTTTCAAAATATCACATCAATGCAAATCTTTCCATGAACATTCACGCAGCTTCCCGATCTGTATCTTGATTTGAGTGGATACTGAGGAAGCACAGGCAGTCGAATTAACGATAGCTGCTACACCGATAGCAGCAGCAGCCACAACATCAGCAGCGGCAGAAGCCGCAGGAACAGCAGCAGCAGCAACAACAGCAACAACAGCGAGGTCTAATTAGTGCTCGATGCACAATTATACAAGCTTTATAATTAGTTCAGTTTGCTGGCGACAATAGGAATTAATTATGTTTCCATTACCGTGTTGCCACATCTCAATACCAGGGAAGGGTGTACCTCTCATGTTAGAGAAAGGGTTCACACGTAGCACATATCAGTAGCAGAAAAGAGAGTACCTCCCACGTTCTATGACATTCAGACGAAGCACATCTCAATGCTATAGATAGGACTACCCTCACTGTTATGTGGCGTTACCTTGTAACACATTTCATAACCAGAGAGCTTCCTACTAATAATATTGTGATCATGGTTCCACTCATCTCAATACAAGCTCAGGGTTTGGCTTACATGTAAAAATGAACCATTATTGTGATCATGGTTCCACTCATCTCAATACAAGCTCAGGGTTTGGCTTACATGTAAAAATGAACCATTATTGTGATCATGGTTCCACTCATCTCAATACAAGCTCAGGGTTTGGCTTACATGTAAAAATGAACCATTATTGTGATCATGGTTCCACTCATCTCAATACAAGCTCAGGGTTTGGCTTACATGTAAAAATGAACCATTTCTGCACATCTCCATAAATGAGAGTGTTGGTCTCTACATATGTTCTGTTAGGAAAATGGCGGCTTCAGTTAACAACGTTCAAATATGGTCTCCTTAAATCGAAAAGGTAACTTCATTAGGCGTTTTTCCGTTAATCACAATTTTTTTTTCGACAGCCTTTGATATGTTAAATATTTCCTATGAAAACTAAACGGGAGTTAAAGATAAACCTCCGACGTTAATTTTCTTGTCGAATAAAAACAATCGGGATAAAAAACTAACCCACCTAAAACATTTATATAAGGGGCTGAAATTATAAAATCAAACTGTTTTGAACTTATAAAGGCATTTAGAACCGCAAAAAAATAGTTTTTGGTTTTGCTTCAAAATTAGACCTGCACAATCTAACACAGTCATCTCAACAACAGTGAAATCACTCAAGGCCGACTACAAGCACGGTAAATATAGGTAACCAACCCCCAAGCTAACGATGTATGTAACCACCGGTTCCTGGCATAGCAACAAAAGAACTGCTGCTACGTTGAAATATTTGCTAAAGACACTGTCCAATGCTGGGGACGAACATGCCAATAACACAGCTACACTCTAGTAACTTGCAATAGGTTGAAAAAGTTATGAAGATTACTGAAGCAGAGCCGTCCACATGCAGCTCTCTCACCACATTCCTGTATTGTCCAAAAAGTTATGAAGGTCACTGGAGCAGAGCCGTCCACATGCAGCTCTCTCACCACATTCCTGTATTGTCCAAAAAGTTATGAAGGTCACTGAAGCAGAGCCGTCCACATGCAGCTCTCTCACCACATTCCTGTATTGTCCAAAAAGTTATGAAGGTCACTGAAGCAGAGCCGTCCACATGCAGCTCTCTCACCACATTCCTGTATTGTCCAAAAAGTTATGAAGGTCACTGAAGCAGAGCCGTCCACATGCAGCTCTCTCACCACATTCCTGTATTGTCCAAAAAGTTATGAAGGTCACTGAAGCAGAGCCGTCCACATGCAGCTCTCTCACCACATTCCTGTATTGTCCAAAAAGTTATGAAGGTCACTGAAGCAGAGCCGTCCACATGCAGCTCTCTCACCACATTCCTGTATTGTCCAAAAAGTTATGAAGGTCACTGAAGCAGAGCCGTCCACATGCAGCTCTCTCACCACATTCCTGTATTGTCCAAAAAGTTATGAAGGTCACTGAAGCAGAGCCGTCCACATGCCGCTCTCTCACCACATTCCTGTATTGTCCAAAAAGTTATGAAGGTCACTGGAGCAGAGCCGTCCACATGCCGCTCTCTCACCACATTCCTGTATTGTCCAAAAAGTTATGAAGGTCACTGGAGCAGAGCCGTCCACATGCCGCTCTCTCACCACATTCCTGTTTCAAACTCCCTCCCACTGCAGAAATCGCTCCACGCAGTCATTTTGAGGCTGTGCGTCCTAAAAAGATCTTCTAGAAATACAAAAGATCCGCTCGTAGCTCAGCAAGTGGCGAGACACCACATCGCAGGACCTTAGGATTTTTTCCGGTTTATGACCTTGAGTTAACGGAAGCTAGATGTAACAAAGGTTAATTAGTCCAATAACTATTTTCAAAGGTAACTAAAAAGGTAAATCGTTTACGAAAATGTTAATTTCGTAATTAACGGCTAACGGATTGACGGTTTGGGGCCCATCGGTGACAACATTCGTAAGAAATGTCCTAACAGCATATAAATTTCATCAATGTCAATCATGAGTACCTAGTGTACACCTGCACTGAACAACGACGATCATCAGGAAACTTCACTATAGGACGGGCTTGCGTTACGACTATATCAACAATGATGACTGGGATGGACACAGTTATGCTCGTCAATCGTATAAATGCGTAACAAATATTTACCGGTTAATGAGAGTTTATATTAAAGAGTGTGAAGTTTTCTGGATACATTCACGTCAAACTCGAGAGCCGATTAAATCTCAAGGAATCCCTAATTTTGCTAAGTGTATTATAGGTGAGTGGGGGCAGGAATGAGTCGAATAATGAACGAAGGAACGCCGTGGAACAGTGGTCATTGATTACTCCTGGCAATCTTCTGTTCATCACCTGCATATAATTCAAATAAATATTTTGCCGAAAGAGTTCGCAGACGTCATTCATATATTATCAACGTTAAATCAGCTTTCATCAATTAAATGGTATCATGGTTTATGACATATATCTTGGTGCACATGAAAGTAGACACCCATGACTATGTATTTTTACGTTGTTCATTTTCCAATCGATAGATTCTTCTTCTGATGCCTTGCGTAGAAAAGATATCGGATGTACAAAGGAGACTTCAGGGCCACAATTTAACGAAAGAGGAATCTCAGCGTTGAGTGAATTAGGCAAAACTGTATTTGCTGCTTTTACTAGGAAAATCGTGCCCAATATTATGACTTTGGTAAGGTCAACTGCCGAAGCAGTGTTGATCACTAGAAGCCACGCAGTATCTCCAAAGGTGACTCGAGAAAGCTGATGTCAAGCAGCTAATAATAATTAGTACGGGGGTGATGAGAAAGTTAGAGGACGGAGTAGATTCCCGTATTTTGAGGTGTTTCGGACGCGTGGTGTCATCAGTGTGGAGGTAGCGAGCCAGCGTGAAATGGATAGGCGAGAGTGGAAAAAAGTTGTAATGGATGGATGAGTCTGAAGCGGCTCTGATGCCTCATTGAGAAGCTCCCGCAATTATGACGTAGGAGGGTTAAACCAGCAAAAACTGTCGGCTCTGCTGCTGAAACTGATCTTGAACCTTTCATGACTTGAAGTGTGTTTTGCGGGGTCCTGGTCGGACCCTTAACGCTAAAGGGCTAAGGTTTGCTAATTGTGTTTGTGCAGCGAGGAGTGTGAGGTGCACCTTACCGTTGCCCCTCTCCCTTTTCTGGGGGATTCAACCATGTGTCTTCATCTGCAATTATGAGTAAAGTGATTTCAGCTAAGCAGTCAAAGATAAACAGACCAGGACTTGTCCGGATCTGTTAACCAATTTAAGAAGGGATTTTATTTTCATCTTTGGAAATCGCATTCAGATTTAATCTTGGCGGACTGGAAATTTCTTTATACAGTTCTGCGTGTGAACAAAGTCTCTTTCATCTGTTGGAATCTTCCTATTCCTCACTACTGTCCAAACTACTGCCGCAGCAGCATCTTCTTCCTACGTCAGTTTTTAGAGGATAGTTTCCCTCCTCATATTGGGTAAGCGCCAAAAATGTATACATTATAAAATCTTCGAACTTTTTGGTTTAAGAGGTAGAAAATCGAAATAAATCTCATTCAAAATTAAACAATGTATAATTTGTTTAACATATACAAATGTTCTTCGAATTTCGTTAATTAAAATTCATGTTACATAGGAGTGAGTTCCCATGACCACCAAGATCGCCGGACCTTTCTACGCTCTGCTTCTTCCTCTGGGGTTGCGTCAATAGCCGTGTATTTCTGCCAGAGCCTGCATCTCTTGATGAACTCAGGAAAGAAGTGAGTGAAGGCATCGCCTCGATCAACAGTGCCTCGATCAACAGTTTCAACCGTTGTGAAGTGTATTGCAGCTGACGGAGGTCATTTTGAAGGACAGCAGTATGGGGAAATGAAACTAAATACCATCGCATTTTTAATGAGCCCTATTTCAATTTCTTATCGCTTTTAGGAAATGAGTTAGAGAAATTTAAAAATGTATACACTTTTAGCACTCATCCTGAACAATTATTAACAATCCACCAAAAATCCTGTACCAAATCCGTTGCTTGTATTGACGAGGATTTGCGCCCTGGACAATAGATTGTACCATCACTTGCAATTAGACGGAGCTTCCAGGCTTGCCGAGAAAAAAGGCGACGGGAATCCTTTGTATTACTTCGATTCAGACTAAAGTTTATCTCCCTCTGTTTGTGTCTAATCTTAGCTGCCAGACAGGCACTCCCCCCTTTGCCAACTCACCCCCTCTCCCCCTTGCCTGCCTCGCTTCACGTGCTGGCTTCAGTGAACTGAGTGTTCTGAGTGAACTGAGTTAACTGAGCCAAGTTCCTCTGCAGTGAAAAGTTTCAGAACTTCAGGGGAAATTTGGTGCTCGCTTAGCTTATTAGAGGCTCGACCAAGACGCGAAATCATAGTTGGTAAAGCAATCGATCAGGGAAAAGGAAGGAGAAGTTGTGTTTAACTCGGGCATTTGTTGATAAAGCTGGAGGATGAGGTTACGTGTCGGTCTCAGATGGTTGAGAGTGACGGTCGACTGGGGAAACTTGCGAGCGTAGGACAGATGGTATGAGCTAATATACCAGTTGGTGTTATACTAGGGAGCTTTGTATGGAGAGTCTGATGGAAAAACTGGAAAAAATACAACGCATTTTGAAAGGTGGCGGGAGTCGTGTTCACAAGTGTTATTTCAAGCTGAGCGTCTCAATAGGTCAAATAATTACTCCTTCCCTACATTGGATGCTTGTTCCTTGATAGCTTATGTTTGGAATTGAGTCATTTGTTTGGAATCGATTGAATGTAACATAATCTGTAAAAAGCATTTAACTGCTATTCAAAGCCATCTCTTCGACAAATCGTTGACCCGCAGATCCTTTCTATCGTATTGAAGTAATTCCAAATAGTGATAGCTATTAGTATGAAAGACCATAAATACAACAAATATAACACAATTTTCAACATCGCAACGGTTGGAACGCTGGTTTCTTTAATTATATTTCCGTCGTGTGCCATTTCTATGAATGTTTGTTCCGCTTATAGTCATTGGAAATGGGCATATAAAGTGACATTGATGAAAAATTGAGATCCAAATGAATAGGATAGGCAAAAAAAAAAGAGTTTCCTATATCTCGTCGCTCGCTAAATAAAGCTATATTTTGCATGAGCGGCAATTGCAGCGGCTTAAGGAGTTTTCCGCGACAGTAATGACAACAACAGGAGCAGTTATGAAGTATAGAATACACTAGGACAACATCACTGACTGTGCTGCTGCGTGTACAGACGATGTCTGTTATCAGGCCATGGCCAGCAAACCACGCTTATCTAACGAGCGTTGACACGGCCACGTATAGTTTGGGAGCGCCCGGCCTCCCTGGGAAAGGGAAGGGGGGAAGGTAGGCATACCCAGCCTACAGTTATTTGAACTATTTGACGAACAAAACCTTCAAAAACTGTAATTGAAGTTCAACATTTGAATCCTACTGAAGCCACAGGTCTATACACGGGTTTACATATGACTCTTTCAAAACCAAAAGTCAATTGATCGGCTGACCTTTGACTCTATCAAAGCCAGCTGTCAGTAACGTGTTGTTCTGAGTACTTCTAATCCCACCGTTAATTATACTGGTTGACCTTTGTGTCTTTCTCAACCAGTCAATTTTACCACATTTGCAATGACACAAGATTTTCCAGTGTAACAAGACAGAAAAAATTTGGAACCCTTCACTAGTCCTTCCAGAAACACATCCAGACATGGCGACACGAAATTCAGAGTCCATGCCGACGACTGTACCATGTCTCCGACAGAGGCTTTTGAATCGAAACTTTGCAGAAAAGTAATCGTCTCGAAAATTTTGAATTTGCAGTCAAAAGTCTTATTGTCTGGTGAGAGCCTTCGCCCTCCGTATCAATTATTGACTTATCACCATCCGGATCAATCATGTCCAACAAAAATCGACATAGGTCTAGATCATCCCAAACCCTTGGTTATTAACCACAGACATGAACCCTTCCAAGCAGCAGGCTATTAGGGGGGTTGTCGTCTAGGATCTACAATTTTAACCAGCAGGTATTTTCACTAATCCAAGCGAGACCCAAAAATTTTAGCGTTGCGTTAAAAGATCTTCAAATCAAAAGTTAATGCTGAGTGGGGCCTTTCGAACTCATGGACCGGAATCCGGATTGCCACCCGGATTTACTAGCTCTGTTGTTTTTTAGTCTCACTACACTCTGTCGTCCGAATGCAGCATCCGTATACTGAAGATTTCCGACAGCGATGATGGTGGTATGGTGTGGTAAGCTGGGAGGTAAATAACTGCTTGAGACAGCGATGATGGTGGTACGGTGTGGTAAGCTGGTAGGTAAATAACTGCTTGAGACAGCGATGATGGTGGTATGGTGTGGTGGTGGTGTTATGGTGGTTGGTGTGGTAAGCTGGGAGGTAAATAATAACTGCTTGAGACAGCGATGATGGTGGTATGATGTGGTGGTGGTGGTATGGTGGTATGGTGTGGTAAGCTGGGAGGTAAATAATAACTGCTTGAGACAGCGATGATGGTGGTATGATGTGGTGGTGGTGTTATGGTGGTATGGTGTGGTAAGCTGGGAGGTAAATAATAACTGCTTGAGACAGCGATGATGGTGGTATGGTGTGGTGTTGGTGGTATGGTGGTATGGTGTGGTAAGCTGGGAGGTAAATAACTGCTTGGAGTAGAAAGACGGGAAACAAGCTGGAGAGGCTGCTAGGTACACCATTTAAATTAAATGCAAGTAATGTTCGGGTACTCTCTGGAGTTTCTTTTCTGTGAATGATCGTGGTCCAAAATCGCGATTAAGAGCAGATCATTTGAATACTAAGCTTTCCATGTGACAATTAAACCATTTAATTATTTCCAAAATAATATTTTAATGTTATGCTAGAAGAGAGCTTTCCGGCAATGAAGGACTACATGCGAGACTTGCACTTCCCTTTCCACCACTATTCTGGGTGATGGTGGTGGAGAGAAGCAAGAAGTTGGAGTGACTGGCGTTGACGCAGCTTGTTATCATCCCTCTTGGGGGGCCTAAGGGAACCACGGGTCCGAAAAAATGGCAGGGAAAGCGGGAACGAAATGTACCCTATGGGAACTGTTTTTGCCGTATCGAAAACCATTCAGGAACAATGGCTGCAAGGGGTCAAATGATGTGCTGCGATGCTGCGAAAAGTAGCAACTTCCTGTTAAGCTGGCTACAGAAACAGCTGTTGTGAACGCACATCACACTTTGCTGATCGAAGAACTTACAGGTGTAATTAAAAAAAAGAAGTCCTACATTGTTAGAGTAGTGTGTAGAGTAGTGTGTAGAGTAGTGTGTAGAGTAGTGTGCGGAGTAAAGTGCAATGTAGTGCGCAGAGTAAATTACAAAGTAGTGTGCAGAATAAATCGAGCAGTAGAATGCAACGAAGGGTGCAGAGTAGAGTGCAGAATGGAGTACAGTAGAGTGCAGAGTTGAATGCAGAATAGAGTGCAGAGTAGTGAATAGAATAGAGTGCAAAGCAGTTTATAGATAGTGCAGAGCCACAAAAGAGTTACAAGGAACAAGAGATCCAAAGAAGCGATTCTGTCCATCCAAAACTTATTTACATCGAGTTCAATCTCCCGGAGCTCCCCCTGGGGGGACTCATCGTATGTAACTCTCTCTCCAGTCACCTGAACATCTATGCTGCTTGTGTGTTGCTGAGTAATTCGGGTTACTATATCCTTTTCGGGGTCTTTGTCTCCCCCCACTCTATTGCAATGTGACGGGAGGCCCTAGACTTGGCTGTCCGTCTTACCGGGGACCGAATTATTAGGGCTGGGCTCTCTCTTGTCACACTGTGCTTGCACTTGGCTCGCTGTGTCGTATAGCAATACAACTTAGAATCTCTTACCACAGGCAGGTGTCCAGCATCGCTAAGATAGGCAAATGCGCCCGGTCCATAAAAAAATATATGAACTGGTACACTTGTGTAGTGATCAGAGTTCGTGTTGTGGACAGAGTGTTGGGGACTGCTAACGAGCAAACCCACTAGCTCGTCGTGTCCGGAAAAGTCGCCCCCAACTCCGTATTGTAATACCATGGATTTCTTTCACTTCACTAGTTACCTGTACCAGTTCTGGTCTAGCTAGTTTACCTCACTTTACCGAGGGTGGGCTTACGAAGGTGGGTAGGCTGATGAGGTGGTCGTAACTATGGATGCAAATTGCTTAGGGGACTGCACAGGGTAAGCCTTGTTAGCGTGGTATGCTTAGCACGGGGCTGCGTTCCATTTTGTCTTATTACCCATAACAGCTTCGAGCGGCCTATTCACCTCTACGCAGAGTAGAGTGCAGAGCAGTATGTTGAATAGAGTGCATAGAGTGCATAGAGTTGTTGAATAGAGTGCATAGAATGCATAGAGATGTTGAATAGAGTGCATAGAATGGATAGAGTGCATAGAGTTCAGAGTAGTATGTAATATAATGTAAAGGGAAAAATAGAGTGCAGAGTAGAGTGCAGACTAGAACGCAGAGTAGAGTGCAGAGCAGAGTACAAAGTAGTGCGCACAGTAGAGTGCAGAGAAGAGTGCAGAGTAGAGTGCAGAGTAGTGTGCAGGTTTTGCGCCGGAAAACAAACTCTATAACCGAAGCTGACGCTGGACTAATCTATTTTTGAAAACGTCGTGAGGTATTGTCATCCGTGCTTTGCAGATGACTCTATTGAATCTACAGCTTTCATCCCGGATTAGCTCGGTAAAATCGAACGAAACCTGCAAGCCCTCTGCTGCTGGTGCAATCACCAAAAAAATCTCTTGTATGATTTTTTGCAGATTCTCGGAATGGAAGATCTGATTCAGAGCAGCTCCTGAAACACGGGGAGTTCTGACTAACACATAACTCTGAAATGGGGTTCACTGTTGCATGCAGCGGGGAATATAAGGTGGAGAATGTTAATAATATTCGAGATTGAAAACTCAAATGTCTCTCTAATTAAATACAAATGCTTTGAAACAGTCAGTTGAAGGAGCCTTCAAACTTACGGCACACAAAGACTAATCATGAAACAGTTCTTTCGCTTCAAATTTTTGCGAAAAGTTCAACTATAAATACATCGAAATAGAATCCCGGCTGCTGTCCTATTCATCAGTCAAAACATTTCATATTCCAGAATATTAATGGTTTCGATATTGTCAAATCTGGCCGTGACACTCAGCGTTATTACTTGAGGCCGTCACTTCAGATACGCTCCAACAGAAGCAATAGTAGGCCTCATTTGTTATGTCTGATTTAATCTGCTGGAGCCAGAGTTTTCTATGCGTGGAATAGAGAGGAAAAGTACGAAAGAAGTGTAGGTAGGCATTCCACACTATGTGAAGAGTTCAATCATAACACAAGGTTATCTGTTATGATTTATGATACAAAGCATCGACTATTACATTAGGAGACATAGCAAAAGGCACATAATTATAGAGAATGTTATCCAATATAACTATAGCTGACTACACCAACGGTATCGTAATAAAATTTGAGCAAATTCATAGTTATATTTTTTATCGCCGAGGTGAATATTTCATCAACGAGTCTACTACTTCATAATGACAAAGGAGACGAAGTGAAGGGAACAAACAGAAACCGTTCAGAAAATATAGTAATTTTGTTGGCTGTAGCCCGTACTCAGGCCTTCCCTTTTTTTATTCATGGAAATATCGATGACGATATTTCCATAAATAAAAATATCATGATGAATAATGACCACTTGATTGTTTTCATGATTAGAAATGTGATGTGAAGTCGAAGTGCACTGAGTATCAAAGCTGAGGCGTCAGACACACACGCGGATGCTTCCATAAATATAATAAAATCTAACAATTTTGCCAAATTCGTCACATTTCGTTCGATAAATTAAAAGAAAGTTTTTATATGATAATGAACCATTCAAACGAAGTAAAATACCCAATCTAATTTACAGTGCAATCAAGCACAATATTCTAAACAAGCCAATCGTAAAGAATTGTGAACAATCTCCTGGTCTTTCATGTCAGTTCAACAACCCTGATGATATTGAAAGTTGACCGGTCAGCAAAACTAGTCTCAAATCTTTGAGGCTAGTTTTGTTGAACACCAAAGGATGTTCTTTTGAAGGCACACTTCTGAATACATCGAATGCTTTTTGGAAGAACTCCCACATTCAGCTGTAGAGTTGTCAATCCTGGAACATCGACGTTCAACACAATTTTCAATAGCATGTTGTCATAATCAATCATGAGGAGTACCTTCACTTTCATATAATCGATAAAAAACTCCAACGAACACACTCCATTAACATTTCAATTCTTGATTACATACGTTGCAGCAGTGAGCATTAAAAAAATCGATGAAAAAAAATGTGCCGCCACTTCCACGGGATCTGCTTTGCAGCGTCTGAAGAGTATTGTTCTTCCTCCTAAACACGTGTTAGGTTTTGGAGCGATATTGCTACTCAAAAAAAAATAACACAACCTTTCCCTACAGAGGTATTGTGCCACGTCCAGCTAGCGCAGAGGGAGGGTGTACATTTGTCATCCTCCCCCTCCCACGCTGAATTCGTTAGGTTCGCCCCCTACACCCATGGTTATACACGGTGCTGTTTTAAATACAGTTTCTATTTATTTTTTAAAAATTTCCAGCCGGCATATTTCGACGGTGCAATTGGAAAACCGATCTTGATACAGTTTGGCCTGCACAGGCCTCAGGCCTTTCCTCTACCAACCAGTCTTGGTGCGGTGATTTAAATCTTGATACAGCACATTGGCCAACTCAGTCCCTGGCCTTTACTCTATCAAATAGTCTCTGTTCGGTTGTTTCCAGCTTAATACAACACTTTGGGCTACCCGGGCCAAGGCCTTTACTCTATCAAATAGTCTCTATGCGGTGGTTTCCAGCTCGGTACAACACTTTGTACTACACGGGCCTAGGCCTTTACTCTGTCAAATTGTCTCAGTGCGGTGGTTTCCAGCTTGGTACAACACTTCGGACTACACGGGCCTAGGTCTTTACTCCATCACATAGTCTCTGTGCGGTGGTTTCCAGCTTGGTACAATACTTTGGACTACACGGGTCCAGTCCTTTACTCTATAAAATAGTCTCTGTGCAGTAGTTTCCAGCTTGATACAATACTTTGAACTTCACGGACCCAGGCCTTTACTCTAGCAAAAAGTCTCTGTGTAGTAGTTTTTCAGCTTGATACAATACTTTGGACTACACGGGCCCAGGCCTTTCATCTAACAAATAGTTCTGGTTCCGTGGTTTCTTTTTAGCAGCAACGCTTAATCCTCGGTTCGTAGGGCAACCAGGCGTGCAGGCGTGTAATGAATGGAGGTGGTGACAGGTAGTGGAACCAACTAACAGACGTACGTACATTGCTCGGAGGGAGTGAGTGGAGCCAAGGGTAGGGAGGGGGTAGGATTTGTGGTCTGATGAAGACAGATCACCCGGCAGAAAGGATGTTGGATCTGTTGGATTAGAAAAATGTCCATGGGCCTTCCTAAGCCGGTGAACTGAGTTTGTTTCATGTGCTGCGAGCTTTACTCAACCGAAATGAAAAATAGCATTATATGTGTGCTGCGAGCCTTACTCAACCTAGATGTAGACACAATATCAGGATATGTAGACATACACGTGCTATGGAGGATCATATAATGTAATTATTAATAATCATATTTGGTTAGTAGCGTCTGAAACCTGCACATTCTTCATCGACTGGTGAAACTGATTCATGTCAATAAAGTGAAATAGACGGGAACTCCACGCACGGCTCGTGTATTTGGTCTAAAAGTAGTTTGATTTCCGAGGTGTCAAAGACATCGCAGCTCGGCCCTCTGTATTCAGTGATGATTCCTACCCTCGGAAGTAAAGGTCCAATACTACAGGACGGGATTGAAGAATCGCTTCTTCGTGTGCGGCTCAATGATATCCTTTTGGCCATTAATACATGAATACTTAGTCACAGAGTACTCATCGACCTGGAAAATGATGCTTTATGTC